>SJYV01007475.1:1023777-1055566 GCA_006410875.1 Neotragus pygmaeus
CCAGTACTTTGGCTACCTCATGTGAAGAGTTGACTCATTGGAAAAGACTCTGATGCTGGGAGGGATTTGGGGCAGGAGAAGGGGACAACAGAGGATGAGATGGCTGGATGGCATCACTGACTCAATGGACGTGAATCTGAGTGAACTCTGGGAATTGGTGATGGACAGGGAGGCCTGGCGTGCTGCGATTCATGGGGTTGCAAAGAGTCGGACATGACTGAGTGACTGAACTGAACTGAATATTATACTGTATATATTAGCTACATCTTCTTAACCTAATTATCTGTCAGTGGGCACTTGGGTTGCTTCCATATCTTGGCTGTTGTAAATAGTGGTACTATGAACATTGCAATGCAAGTATCTTTTCAAATTAGAGTTTTCATTTTTTCTGGACATATACCCACCCAGGAGTGGGATTGCTGGATCATATGGTAACTCTATTTTTCGTTGTTTAAAGGAACTGCCATACTGTTTTCCATAGTAGCTGCACAAATGTACATTCCTTTCCCAGAGTCACTCCTTTTAAGTCAGAACTTTCATTAAGTGCTACTCTAAATCCTATATGTAATTTAGATAAAATCTAAAGGTGTATCTAATCCACATTCCTTAGCCAGCTTTTAAGACACTCTGCTCTGACCCAAGACCAGTTTTTTTTTAATTAAATTTATTTATTTTAATTGGAGGCTAATTACTTTACAATATTGTATTGGTTTTGCCAGACTAGTTGTTTAGTCTTGCTTTTCCCCCCAGTTCCGTACTAACCAGCTACCTTAGCCAGACCCATCCACTCCCATCTCTCGAATCCATTTAGCAGTCTCCTATTGCTATGACTTTTATCTTTCCACCCAAAGAAATTTCTCATGAACCCAAAGAAACTTTCTTTTTAGCTCTCCTTTCACAAAGATCAAATCAATTTCCTCCTGTCTCATGAAGCTTTCCCTGACCTCTTCAACCAAAAAAGATTTTTCTTTCCTCTCAACACTTAGAAGATTCTTCTTCCCTCATTTGACTTGCACTTATATGCTGCCAGGCACCAAGGGTTGTCATTGAATGTGTATTTATTTCATTTCGATTGCTTACTTTCTGAGTTCAGTCAAGTCAATCATGATTGTATTTTATGTTTCATAATAAGTTCAGTAGTGCCTGGCACAGTGATTTGTACACCGGAAATGTTCAAAAAATAAGTTACAGCAGTGTAATGTTCAGAGAGGAGAGTGAAAAAGTTGGCTTAAAGCTCAACGTTCAGAAAACGAAGATCATGGCATCTGGTCCCATCACTTCATGGGAAATAGATGGGGAAACAGTGGAAAGAATATCAGAATTTATTTTTGGGGGGCTCCAAAATCACTGCGGATGATGATTGCAGCCATGAAATTAAAAGACACTTACTCCTTGGAAGGAAAGTTATGACCAAACTAGATAGCATATTCAAAAGCAGAGACATTACTTTGCCAACAAATGTCCATCTAGTCAAAACTATGGTTTTTCCAGTGGTCATGTATGGATGTGAGAGTTGGACTATAAAGAAAGCTGAATGCCAAAAAATTGATGCTTTTGAACTGTGTTGTTAGAGAAGACTCTTGAGAGTCCCTTGAACTGCAAGGAGATCCAACCAGTCCATTCTGAAGGAGATCAGCCCTGGGATTTCTTTGGAAGGAATGATGCTAAAGCTGAAACTCCAGTACTTTGGCCACCTCATGGGAAGAGTTGACTCACTGGAAAAGACTCTGATGCTGGGAAGGATTAGGGGCAGGAGGAGAAGGGGATGACAGAGGATGAGATGGCTGGATGGCATCATGGACGCGATGGACGTGAGTCTGCGTGAACTCCGGGAGTTGGTGATGGACAGGGAGGCCTAGCGTGCTGCAATTCATGGGGTCGCAAAGAGTCAGACACGACTGAGTGACTGAACTGAACTGAACTAATAATAACTTTGTATGGAGTATTGTCTACTAAAAAATCAAATTACTATATTGTACTTCTGAAACTAGTATAATATTGTAAGCCAACTCTATTTCAATTTTTTAAATATTAAAAATAAGCATTTAGAAAATAAAGGAACAAGTGTAGTAATAGCGCATAATCTGAGTTCCTATGTCAAAGAAAACCAAAAGAGTGACTCAAACTAGGTAGAAACTTATTTCTCTCTCATATAACAGACAAGAAACCACCCAAGGCATGTGGATAGTTATGATCCAAGAGGGTGTAAAGCATTTGTCTCCTTTTGTTTGATTGTTCCACTATTTTTCAGAGTGCTCCCCTTGTCCATATGGACAAAGCTATCTTATTAGCACCATGTCTATATTTTAGTCTATAGGAGCGGGAAAGAGAGAAGTGGCAATTTCCAATAAGAATGTGATTTGGAAGTTACAATTACAGCTGCTGTCCATTTTCCAATGGTCTAAACATAGTCATATAACAATACTTTGTTGCAAGTGAGGTTAGGAATACACTCCTCTGCTAATTGAGTCCATTACTCCATCTGAAATTCATGAAGTTCTCTTTCTTAAAAAAGAGAGACGGAAAGAATGATGTATACTAGGGAGCATCTAATAGTCTCTTCCAAAATACTCAGACAAATTAATAACCCAAGGACTAGAAATTTTGAAGAAGTAAGAAGATATAAAATCATCAGGAGGAAAGTGAGGAGTTTATGGATGGCATGAAGGTTCAACTCAGTATTAGGATTGTAATACAAATTAGGACTATGGCTAGGCTATTTGTAAATCAGAGAAATGCCAAGTGGCGATCTGAACAGGTAATGTCTTGTTTTTCCAGCTTGTGGGGAAAAAAAACTAACAATACTGTTATTTAAGTAACTGTATAATCCCTGCCTGTATATTTAAAGATGCCCTAATGTTTAACATTTATAATAATTAATGATAATAATAAATTATAGAGTGAGGGTTAAGGTTGAGTAAAGTGCTTCCCTGTACATGGTTTTGCTCACAATCTCTTTCAATAAGGGAGTTGGTGATTAAGTGTTCGATTTGAAAGAGGCAGAAACGTGGCTGTTTGGGAGGGAATGATGAAAGGATAAATGTTAAATGGGAGGGAATCAAGGGAAAGACAGGGTCAGCTGAATGAAATACATATGACAGCAGACATGGGGTCTGTGTAGGCACTTCGTATTCAAGACCCACAAACTGCACTTCACACAACCTCAAGTGCAGCAGAATTAACCTATATATACACAGGAAATTGTTCAGTCCAAGTTCCACCATCTTCTTACAGATGCTGAAGCATCTCTTTGCAGACAAAAAGTGATCAGTCCTGAGGGGGAATAACAGCTCACTATGTGCATTAGGGAAACCAAGCCTCGAGTTTTAGGCACACGCACTACAGAGGGTGCAAAGAGCTCAGGACCCGGTTGTGTGACTGAGGTCACAAACTTAGCACTTTGGAGATCTGGTTCCCTCGGCTGTAAGATGTAAGATTACTCTGAAAGAAACCACTACCAGCTTAGCTAATACACGTTCTCCTCCCTCTTCTTACTAGTAGGAGCTCTGTATTATTGCAGAGCAGAATATGATCGGCTAAAAGTCTATTTCCCATCCTTCCTTGCAGACAGCGGTGAGATCATGGTTTTAAAAATCACTGCATTGGACTTTTTGGAAATCTCTTTAAAGAGAATGTGGAACTTGAAATCTTAAAGGAGAGTTAGGGGGTGTTCCCTCCTAGCTTCCCAGCTCCCTTTCTTCTTCCTCCCACAGGGAACATAAGATGTGATGGTCGGAGCTGAAGTGGCCATCTTTGCAACCACGAAGCAATCATGAGACTAGAAGCCATTCACTAAGTCTGATGAACATGGGGAGGAAAGAAGCCAAGCCTGGGCCTCTGGAGTTGGACTGAGACTGATTAGAGGTTTTTAATGTGAGAGAAAAATAACTCCCTCTCTTGTTTCAGTCACTGCTTCCTCTCTTTTACCAGTGGTAGTGGGTTTCTTGCTAAATTGTGTCCAACTCTTATGACCCCATGGACTGTAGCCCACCAGGCTCCTCTGTCCATGGGATTCTCCAGGCAAGAATACTGGAGTAGTTGTTCCTCTCCAATGGTTTTTCCTTCTCCAGGGGATCTTCCTAACCCAGGAATTGAACCGAGATCTCCTGCATAGCAGGCAGATTCTTTACTGACTGAGCTACAAGGGAAGCCCTCTTTTACCAGTAGCCAAATGCAATTCCTACTTCACAAAACTGATATATAAATTAGATGATACCATATATGTAAAGAATTCATATATGTGCTATTGTTTTTTTTCTTTATATCATGCATCAGTTCAGTTCAATCACTCAGTCGTGTCCGACTCTGCGACCCCATGAATCATAGCATGCCAGGCCTCCCTGTCCATCACCAACTCCCGGAGTACACTCAGACTCATGTCCATCAAGTCAGTGATGCCATCCAGGCATCTCATCCTCTGTTGTCCCTTTCTCCTCCTGCCCCAAATCCCTCCCAGCATCAGAGTCTTTTCCAANCTATCCAGGCCTCACAGAAACAGGAGGAATCCTGGAGGGTAACTGTAGATGACTGTTCATCAGTTCAGTTCGGTTCAGTTTAGTTGCTCAGTCGTGTCTGACTCTTTGCGACCCCACGAATCGCAGCACACCAGGCCTCCCTGTCCATCACCAACACCCAGAGTTCATTCAGACTCGTGTCCATCAAGTCAGTGATGCCATCCAGCCATTTCATCCTCTGTCGTCCCCTTCTCCTCCTGCCCCCAACCCCTCCCAGCATCAGAGTCTTTTCCAATGAGTCCCCTTCTCATGAGGTGGCCAAAGTACTGGAGTTTCACCTTCAGCATCATTCCCTCCAAAGAAATCCCAGGGCTGATCTCTTTCAGAATGGACTGGTTGGATCTCCTTGCAGTCCAAGGGACTCTCAAGAGTCTTCTCCAACACCACAGTTCAAAAGCATCAATTCTTCGGCACTCAGCTTTCTTCACAGTCCAACTCTCACATCCATCCACGCCCACTGGAAAAACATAAGGATCCCTAATCAGTTTCTGTGCCAGGCATGTCATCCTTGTGAAGGAACTTAGTGAAGGTCTGCAACCACTGAATGGACAGTTGAGCTCTATTCCCTCCCAATCAGAAAAGAGGTCCAGAGATGGTTTTCTGGACTGCACAAGTGGATCTGGAATGGACAGCAAAATATTCCTGCAGATTTGTCCCTGGGTGAGTGACCCTCCCCGCCTTCTCTCCTAATGAAATCTGGGCCATCTGGACATCCTCAGAGAGTCCCATTGGTCCATGACAGTGGCAATATGACACTGATCAGGCCAAATGTGCAAGAGGTGGCCAGTGTGCCAAGGCCATGAGAAGACACATGGGGTTCAGGGGCTCAAGACAGGCCCCACAAAGAGGTGCAGGGCCTGTTATACCTTCAGGGCTCCCGCAGTCAGAGGCATGCCAAGACGCTCTCCCCAAAGTAGAAGACAGTGTTGAATCTTGACCCTTTGTCCTAATCATGAAAGAAGCAGCACAGCTCCTGGTGGGTCACACCTGGGTACTTAGTCTTCATATCTTGATGATATGGAGCTCCTGGCTTCAAGTGGGTCCCCAGAGTAGGACCCCACAATCCAGCAAATGCCACGGGGTTGGAGGTGTTAGTGGTGAGGAGAGAATTCACTGGAGATTCCCACACTTGGTGGAAAACAGGTCCTAAAGTGCCCTGGTACACCTAAAAGGCCATAAAATTAATACGCATCCATCTTTAGTAAATAACAAGCCTCAGTTTTGAACACCATGGGTGTGCTCAGCTGATCAGTTGTGTCTGACTCTTTGGGATCCCACGGACTGTAGCCCACCAGGCTCTTCTATCCAAGGGATTTCCTTACCACTGAGCCACCAAGGAATCCCAATGCTTTCTTTAACAACTATGCATGAATGTCATATACATTAATTAATTAGACAGAATGGTTTATAGTGCGTTAAAAATTCCATTCCTGATAGAGATGGAATGCCTAACCACAGGACATCGTGTGAACACAACGTCATGTCTATCCATTGGGTGCTATCTTTCCACCAAACCATGGGGCTAAGTTGGCACCACAGTAGCCACTATAACACGTAAATGGTGCAGGCAGGACCAGAGCGTTCAAGCACACCCTTGTTCCCAGCACTAGCCATGCCCCTTCTGCTTACTGATGGAAGTTCTCAGGGTCCCTGTCAAAGAGGGACTGGCTTACAGCTGCAGGAAAGGTGGGCAGCGGTCAGCCTGGAGCTTCTCATTCCTTTTGGGGCAGCCTCTGCTGTTTTAGCAGCATCACTTCTTTCCTTGGATAGCCAATACTCATCCAGAAATTGCAAGGGGAGGACCTGGAGGCCTGGCAAGTCAGCCTGATGGGCACAGCTTCTCATACTCCTTCCTGTTGGATCAGCTGGGTCTGGGGGACTCCCAACTGGCTCTTTTCTTTTTTTTTCCAACTGGCTCTTAATTCTACTTTCCCCTTTGCTCATCTCTGCCTCCTCCTTTCACAAGGGCGGGTCCCTAATGACCATCTCACATTTCCATTTCAACATGTTTCTGGAGAACTCTACCTGAGACCAGGCAATACCGAGTGATGTCTGTCCATCGAAACTTGCTTCTTGCTCACAGGTCTGTCTGCACAGTTGAATCATTTGGTGGGATGGTTTTACTCTCCAATTGGCATTGGCTTTGACACCCACACCTTCTGTGTTCTGGTGTCATCTTGGTTGTTTCCCTCTCCTCCAGCTGTCGGGGGCAGAGGAGACCACGAGGAGGAGACAAAACTGCCTCTGAGATGCTGCGACCCCAAGGTGACACATACGACAGGCCACAGCCCGTTGCACTGCAGGTTGGGCAGCTCTGGGCAGTTGATCCATGGACCCATGCTGGCTCTAATGCCCCGAGTCACCCGTGTCAGCTTCTGCCAGAAGCAGACCTTGATACAGGGACTCAAATGCGAGTAGTTGATCTGGAAGTTGATTCTGGGAAACACTGAAAGAGGATGGAGAATGAGAGACGGAGGGGAGGAAGCCCATAGCTGTGCATTAGCAAGCAAGGTACCACTGATGCAAGTGGAGTTTATCCCCCAGAGAAGCATCAACCCTCCAAACCTTCCTTTCCATTCATCTCTGGGTGTTTCCTGGGACTCCCTCTCCCACAAAACTGCTTGCCCTCGAATCCTCCTCTCTGAGTCTGCTCTTTGGCGGAACCCAAACCAAGACCCTAAACTGATGTGATTTCTTGAAATTCTTTAAAATGAAAATCACTCTTCATCTTTAAATGTTAAAACCCATTTATGGGGAGATGTTTACATAAATATTCAGGTCCCCTGCTCCCTTTGAAAATAAGACTAAGTAACAGCAGGGGACCCACTTCTAAGCATGGCAGCAAGCAGCTGTTTTTTCCACATCCTCCACCACACCCTGTGGTTTCCCTGAGGCTATTTTCCTTGCCAATTATCATTTTGTTGCAGGGTATTTTCCTCAAATTAGAGAAATATTTCCCCTGATCATAGTCTCCATCAAAAATGGGTACAGATGAATCAAGAGCACTGCATGTTTCAAGCAAGAAATGGAAGGTAACACATCTCTATGGAGGAATGAAGGAACTGAATTTCTGTGCATTTCACAAACAACAGGAAAGACTCTCAGCCCCAGCTCTGGCCTCTGAGGGAAGGGAGTCTGTGAGTTTGTGGCCTGGAACTGAGGTTTCATCTTCCACCTCCAAGGACAATCAGATCAGATAGGCAGCAGGCATTTTGAGGAGAGCCAGGAAGACCTAGAAAACCAATCTTGGGCAAAACTGGAAAGCCAGTGGGGTGTGTGGATGAGAGAGCTTCCTTATCTCAGAGGACAGAGCCGACTGGAGTGTCCTCACGTTTATTTCTCTCGGATGAAACCTCGGACCAGGACGCTGGGCTCCATATGTGAAGCCTCATCACGTTATCTTGGACCCTGGCAAAGTCACCTCAGATGGCCTTCTTAGACCCAGTGTTCCCCTTGTCTCTGGTGATGCCCTCACTTGCTTGCATGGAGCAAGCCAGTGCTTGCAAATGAGTATGGAGCAAATGAGTGCTTTTAAATGAATGGTTTTCTGTAACTTTCCAAACATTGGTTTTTATTGTTGAAGTGAAGTGAAGTGAAGTCGCTCAGTCGTGTCTGACTCTTTGCGACCCCGTGGACTGTAGCCCACCAGGCTTCTCTGTCCATGGGATTCTCCAGGCAAGAATACTGGAGTGGGTTACCATTTCCTTCTCCAGGGGATCTTCCCGACCCAGGGATCAAACCCGGGTCTCCCGCGTTGGAGGCAGACACTTTACCTCTGAGCCACCACGGAAGCCCACCAAGGAACTGCCAAACACCTTTGACCCCCTTCCACCATGTTTACCTAAGGATATTATTTACAATCTACAGACACATCTCCGTGCTGTCCAAGGGACTTTCAAGAGTCTTTTCCAGCACCACAGAGGAGATCAAACCAGTCAGTCCTAAAGGAAATCAACTCTGAATATCCACTGGAAGGACTGATGCTCAAGTTGAAGCTCCAGTCTTTCGGCCACATAATGCAAAGAGTCTACTCATTGGAAAAGACCCTGATGCTGAAAAGGATTGAGGGCAGGAGGAGAAGGAGACGCCAGAGAATGAGATGGTTGGATGGCATCTCTGACTCAATGGACATGAGTTTGAGCAAACTCTGGGAGATGGTGAAGGACAGGGAAGCCTGGACTGCTGCAGCCCATGGAGTCACAAAGAGTCGGACATGACTTAGCAACAGAACAACAACAACAGGGACACACCACTGCTTGAAATGCTGTCATTGCTCCTGCAGAATTCGGCTAGAGCAGCACCTGCTTTAGTCTTTACTGGCCTCTCTTCTTTGTTCTTTGCCTTTCTATTTGTCAGAAAGACATAGTTTTAAGCCCAAACAAGGGGAGAAGTCCTGTCCTCAGAACTGTGCTACCCAGACACAACAGCCATTTCCCTCTTTCCCCCTGCAGAGGGTACCTAAAAGTTGTAGTTTCTCGGGCTTTCCCCCACATTATCTCATACCCAGTTCCGTATGTCTGGGCAGCTTTCACAATGTCCACGTGGGGGCTCCTGGACACAGGAGCTCTGGCGGGACAGGCCAGAGGCGCTTAGGTTGTTTTTGGTTTTCTTGCTTGTTTATTTGTTCAGCTATTATTCTCTTTTATTTGAACTTCTTCATGCAGGCAGCATTTTTTTCCCCCTCTAAAGTACTTTTTTCTTCCCTTGGAAAAAATAATTGGGAGAAAAGAGGATGCCTAGGATCAAAGGACATGAACTTTTGAAGGCACACAAGAAAATCAGCCTCACGACCTTGTGAACAGACTTTACTGTCCACAGGTTTATCTCAGAGCATTAGTTTCCCAGCTTATCACTAACTGGTCTTGGCTCTAATGACTTAGATCAAGAAATCCAGCCCTCCCTCAAAGAATGTAAATGTGACACTACAAAGATTTTCAAATTGTGCCAAGCTCTTGGTTTTCCCAGAGGAAACGCTGCACTGACAGAGGAGCTCAGGTTCGCTGGGGGAGCCCGCTTTTCAGAGGGTCCTTCTTGCCCACACAGGCCCACTCCTGCACACCTGTGTAATTTCTCACATGTTCAGTTGCATCCGACTCTTTGTGACCCCCTTGGACTGTAGCCCACCAGGCTTCTCTGTCCATGGGATTCTCCAGACAAGAATACTGAAGTGGGTTGCCCTTTCCTTCTCCAGGGGATCTTCCCAGACCAGAGACGGAACCAATGCATATCCTGCATTGGCGGGTGGGTGTTTACCACTTGAGCCACCTGGGAAGCCCACCCGACCTGCAAATCCATGGCCACCTTACCTAGAGCAAGGTGGGTTCTGATATTAAAATGTATTACATTAAATACGTTATGTTTCTCTCATATTTATGTTTTTGATCCCCTGTAACACCAGTGGTCAACCCCAAATCAACATTAACATGGCAGAAAACTCCAGAAATCCATCTTATTCTGTACTAAAAACCTGGAAATTTTATGCAATTAAGAAGATAGCATTTTAAATATAATCCTATCCATTCAGCTAAATGCTCTCAAACTATAAGATCCTCTCTCTAAAACAAAGGAATACATCTTTCTAATCAGTATAATTACATTTTTAAATGAAATTTTTAGAGTACCCTTTCCACGGGGCATGTCAGTTGTTTCCAAATGCTTGATTAGGTTATTAATCTCCCTTCCCTCCTTAGCAATGCACTTCAAGAGGTTACTTTATATCAAGTTCACGTAATGAAACAATTAAGAACATTTAAGATAATATATCATTTCAAAAAATATATGATTCCGGATCCCTGAAAGCATAGTGTAAAAGAAGCGAGTGTCTCATTGTAGAAATGGATCATCAAAACAGAAAAGCATCTTGCACAATTAGAAAGACTCAGATATTATTTCAGCTTGGGGTGTTTTTGCCACAGCCAGAGTCCAGAGTTATCTAAAACAGTTCTATCTTTATTTCTCTCCTTTAAGATGTTCATGATTCCTAAGGATATGAATAATCTCCAAGAGCATTTGGGAAATTATATGAGAAAGTGTCTCTGAGATAAAGCACTGCTGCAAATCAGGAGGCTATGATGCTAGAGATCAGGATGGTGGCACATGGGTGGAAACTGATGGGAAGGCAACATCAGAGAATCTCCAAGAGGACAGAAATGTTTAATACCTTATAAGGGTTCATCCATACAGACAAAAAATTAAGATTTGTGAACTTGGCTGTTTACACGTTCCATCTTAATTTGAAAGTCCAGATAAACAGTAATTAAGAGGAAAAAGGAAACACCACCAAAGAATCATCTCCCTGAGAAGTCAGGATGGAATATATTGTGTACGGGGGTGGGGGGCAAAGAAGAATATTTAAAGGGATGCTCGGAGGGAAGGACCAGGTGCGTGCATGAGTGTTAAGTTGCGTCATTTGTGTCTGACTCTGCGACCCTATGGACCATAGCCCGCCAGATTCCTCTGTTCATGGGATTCTCCAGGCAAGAATATTTGGGTGGGTTGCCATTCCCTTTTCCAGGGGATCTTCCTGATCCAGGGATCGAACCCACGTCTCTCACATCTCCTGTATTGGCGGGCGGGTTCTTTACCACTAGTGCCACCTGGGAAGCCCTTCAACTATATTAGGAGTGAAGCAACTTGCAGCCCCCCACCCCCCGGCTGGAGTGCTAACACATTTCAGGCACATTGTTCAACACTGACATTGAGTTCAAGATTGACTTTCACTGCTCTGTTTGGCCTTTCGGAGGACTTGAACGAAAGTAGGTAGGAGAGAGCCGGGAGGGCCTGAGCATTCATGATCAGATCCAAGGATAAGATGTAGACAAGAAGGGCCAATCAGAAAAGGCACCCAGACTTGGCCCAGAGAGTGCCTCTCACCAACAGTCAGGCCCAGCAGAGACACTTGACCTGCTTCCAGCTGTCAGGGATCTCAGTTACATCCTTCCAGGATCCCACCAACCGCAAAGGCCAACCCCGGGCACTTAGTTGTGCCAGCCTGGCCCCCACTCTGCCATTCCTTGGGCTAGAGCGAAGGGCATGGAGAGAAATGAAAATGTCAGAGCGAGAAAGAAACAAAAAAACATCCTTTTGCCTTTTTTCATCTGACCTTCTAGGCGAGGTTGCTAATAGGAATTATAAAACAATTTAATGATTTAATAACTAGATCCAGGACACATGCGGTCTTCATTATGACCATGATTGCTTTTCAGGAATGCGNAACGTCCTTTTGCCTTTTTTCATCTGACCTTCTAGGCGAGGTTGCTAATAGGAATTATAAAACAATTTAATGATTTAATAACTAGATCCAGGACACATGCGGTCTTCATTATGACCATGATTGCTTTTCAGGAATGTGTAGAAAAACATGAGTCTTAAAGCAATTCTCAATAATTGAACTGTGGGCCCCCTTTCCCTAAAGAGCTGCAGCTTTGCTTAGGAGGAACTTCTGGGAAACCGTGATAAAGCAGGAAGGGGCTTTGGAACAGCTCCAGGAGCCCCCACACTTCTCAATAGAAGGAGTCGTCTTGAGAAAGAGAACTACAACAGAGTCCCCAATGTGCTGATTTTATTTAAGCCTCCCTGAGGATGAGTAGGTCCCAACCCCAAGCATTTTTCATGATCTCCATACGAGGGCTTTCTGGTTCCATCTGTTGCTGCATTGCGGTCATCGGACCTCCAGTTAATTCTTAGGTCCCATGAAACTAGTTTAATTTACTAGAACTGAAATTAGGAAACAAGCCCCATTCACCCCATTCAGGGCAGTGGAGGTGACAGAAAGCCTCTTTCCTTGTCAGTCTGCTCCTGCAGCTCCTTCTCCAGCCCCAAGCAGCGATACTCTTTCTTTCAATGTTTTTTTTTTTTTTTCTTTCTTGGCATGTTGATTGGGTCTGAGCTCCCCGACCAGGGATCGAACCTGCGCCTTCTGCAGTCAAAGTGTGAAATCTTAACAACTGGCTCACCAGGGAAATCCCAGGGATGTTCTTTCTGAAGTAGAAATCACATTTGTCAAATGATCCCCAGACAGATTGACCGCTTCTGCCCGACCCCCCTGGCTGCACCCTAAACAAGCCTGCCTGCATGCCCTCCATCTTCCTTACTCCTCTCCCCCTCTCCAGACTTGTACCCAATGGTCACAATGCCTGGCTCCCTCCTGCCACCAGGACTTTGCACCAGTCGTTCCCTCTACCAGCCAGAAGGGTCTCTTCTCTGATGGCCATTTGCCACCCTCAGCTCCAAAACTACTCCCTCCTTGGGTGGCCTGCCAGACCACCCCCAATGTCCCGCCCACCAACCTGTGTCATTTCAGTCACGGGCCTTGTCACTGCCCGCATTCTCCTTGCATTTCTTCCACTGTCTTCCCCCACAGACACACAGCCTCATCGAGGTGCTTGTCTCCTTGGCCAAGGCCATTTCCCTGGGTGTGCAGACAGTACCAGGGCTGGAGAAGTGCTCCCTGAACGAGTGAATGGAGTGACTCCTGAGTGTGAGGGCCACGCTTTGTGTCTTCNTTCCACTGTCTTCCCCCACAGACACACAGCCTCATCGAGGTGCTTGTCTCCTTGGCCAAGGCCATTTCCCTGGGTGTGCAGACAGTACCAGGGCTGGAGAAGTGCTCCCTGAACGAGTGAATGGAGTGACTCCTGGGTGTGAGGGCCACGCTTTGTGTCTTTGAGGTAGGGGCCAGGGTGAGGGGTAAGGGGATGCATAGCAACCAGAGCCCAAGAGAAGTCGAAGTGAGAAAAGCAGGACCTTAGCCTGCAGTCGGCAGGACAGGTTGGGAACAATGCCCCCTTCCTTTCTGAGCTCTAGTTCCTCTGGCCCCAGTCTCTGCCAGGTCCGTGTGCAGAGGACCCTGCAGCCAGCCCTTTTTCCCAAGCAAGAAGCCAGGGCCTCAGAGACGTTAAGTACATTTAAAAGTTTGCAGAACTAGCAAGAGGCAGTGATGGGAACTGAGCCTGGGTTTTTGTCCAAGTTCAGTCTCCTAAAGCATTCTNTTCTTGGTGGTGGTCTTGATCACTGCCTCTTGTACAATGTCATGAACCTCCACCCATAGTTCTTCAGGCACTTTATCAGATCTAATCCCTTAAATCTATTTGTCACTTCTACTGTATAATCATAAGGGATTTGATTTAGGTCATACCTGAATGGTCTAGTTGTTTTCTCTACTTTCTTCAATTGAAGTCTGAATTTGGCAATATGGAGTTCATGATCTGAGCCACAGTCAACTCCCGGTCTTGTTTTTGCTGACTGTGAATAGCTTCTCCATCTTTGGCTGCAAAGAATACAATCTTTGGTCTTGACCATCTGGTGATGTCCATGTGTAGAGTCTTCTCTTGTGTTGCCAGAAGAGGGTGTTTGCTATGACCAGTGTGTGCTCTTGGCAAAACTCTGTTAGCCTTTGGCCTGCTTCATTCTGTACTCCAAGGCCATATTTGTCTGTAACTCCAGGTATTTCTTGACTTCCAACTTTTGCATTCCAGTCTGCTATAATGCAAAGGACATCTCTTTTGGGTGTTAGTTTTAGAAGGTCTTGTTAGTCTTCATAGAACCATTCATCTTCAGCTTCTTCAGCATTATTGTTTGGGGCATAGACTTGAATTACTGTGATATCGAATGGTTTGCCTTGGAAATGAACAGGGATCATTCTGTTGTTTTTGAGATTGCATCCAAGTACTGCATTTTGAACTCTTTCATTGACTGTGATGACTACTCCATTTCTGCTAAGGGATTCTTGCTCACAGTAGTAGATATGATGGTCTTCTGAGTTAAGTTCACCCATTCCAGTCCATTTTAGTTCACTGATTCCTAAAAAGTCAATGTTCACTCTTGCTGTCTTAAAATTGAGTAATGTTTGTAGGAAAACGGATCTTTAGAACATACGTATGCCCAATACTTGTTCACTTGAGATAACAAATATCTACATTAAATAGTAGATAAATATATATAAATGAACTGTAAATTGAGGCATGGCTAAATTTTTATAAGGCATGTAAATGCCATTTCACTGTGTACTATTTGTATAATTGGCTACAACTCAGTTTATAAAAGTTACATGACTTTTTTTTTTTTTTACAAATTAGCCTCTGGGAAAACCTATTTTTTCTATTATCTAATAATTAAAAAGTCCCTTTATTCTCAAAATTTTGGATATACAAAGGCATAAACATACAAGTTGCAAGACTACTTTCAGTATTTTAACTTTTACATTTTGTCCATTCAGTAATGAATGTTATCTTCACAGACCTACTTGTTGCCTGAAATAATTATATATATATTTCTCTAAAAGGAAATATTATAATAAGTAAAAAAAAAATGGAAGTACTTAAAGACATTTCGTCAAAGGAAAAAAAAAAGTGTTATGCACAAANGGATAGAATCTGGACTCCTCTCTGGATTCTACATCCCTGGAGCCTGTTGAGAGCATGATCTGTTATGGGTCCAAGAAAGTCACTCCTTCCTTCGCTTTCTTGCAAGACATTTTATGAGGGTGTGTCCTGCCCTTTCCCCAATCTCTAATAACCTACTTTTTCTCTTCCCCCTACTCCTCCCTCCTCAACTTGGAGAGAGTATTTTTGCAATCATTTCTCATTGTTTCTGCTTGTTTCTGTTGAATTTCATTCCAGGTCCTGGCCAGCTATACAGTCCAGACATCTTCCTAGATTTTGGTGAGCATCATTTGACATATGCTTCCCAGGTGGCTCTGCCCTTGAGTTTCCCTCATAGCTCAATTGGTAAAGAATCCACCTGCAATGCAGGAGACCCCAGTTCAATTCCTGAGCTGGGAAGATCTTCCTGGAGAAGGGATAGGCTACCCACCCCAGTATTCTTGGGCTTCCCTTGTGGCTCAGCTGGTAAAGAATCTGCCTGCAATCCTGGAGACCTGGGTTCTATCACTGGGTTGGGAAGATCCCCTGGAGAAGGGAAAGGCTACCCACACCAGTATTTTGGCCTGGAGAATCCCATGGACTGTATAGTCCATTCGTTCGCAAAGAGTTGGACACAATTGAGCAACACGTGCTTTCACTTTTCCAGGTGGTGCTAGTGGTAAAGAATCCTCCTGCTAATGCAGGAGAAGATAGAGACTCAGGTTTGACCCCTGTGTTGAGAAGATCCCCTGGAGTATGAAATGGCAACCCACTCCAGTATTCTTGCCTGGAGAATCCCATGGACCAAGGAGCCTGATGGGCTACAGTCCATGGGGTTACAAAGAGTTGGACATGACTGAGCGTGCACACACACATTTGACGTATTTCCCTCTAAGGTTCAAAAAAAGTTTTTTTAGATCTTCTTATAGAATGCCAGGCTTCCCAACAGATGAGAGGGAGTGTTTCCTTCAGACTTTCTAGCTGCTCTGAGGGCATCTGGAAGAAAGGAGCTATTGGAGGTCATCATGTGCACAGAAATATCTACATCCCTTTCCTCACAGTTTCTTCCACTCACTAGCTTCTTCCAAGGATCCTGGGTCCAAGCCACAGGGGCAGCCGGTCTTTAGAGAGACCCAGGTGGAGTCACCACAGGATAATGACAACCTAATGTTAGAAAAATAGGAAACTGGGACAGGTCACAGCCTCAACGGACGCACCATTAAAGCTTCCTTCCCATCACTGTAACTGGCCCCTTCAAGAACCCAGGCCTATAAAAAGGAACGTATTTGAGTCAGTTCTAATGAGGTGGATGAACCTGGAGACTGTTATACAGAATGAAGTAAGAAAAATAAAGATTATATCTTAACACTGCTGCTGCTACTGCTAAGTCACTTCAGTCGTGTCCGATTCTGTGTGACCCCATAGACAGCAGCCCACCAGGCTCTCCTGTCCCTGGGATTCTCCAGGCAAGAACACTGGAGTGGGTTGCCATTTCCTTCTCCAATGCATGAAAGTGGAAAGTGAAAGTGAAGTCACTCAGTCGTGTCTGACCCTCAGCGACCCCATGGACTGCAGCCTACCAGGCCCCTCTGTCCATGGGATTTTCCAGGCAGGAGTACTGGAGTGGGGTGCCATCGCCTTCTCCGAATATCTTAACACATATATATGGAATCTAGAAAGATGGTTCTGATGAACCTATCTGCAGGCCAGCAGTGGAGATGCAGACAGAGAGAACAGACTTATGGACATGGGCATGGGGGAGGAAGGAGAGGGCGAGATGATTGGAGAGACTGGCATGGAAGCATATACGCTACCACATGTAAAATAGACAGCCAGTGGAAATTTGCCGTATGACTCAAGGAACTCAAACTGGGGCTCTGTAACAACCTAGAGGGGTGTGATGGGGAGTGAGGTTCGAGAGGAAGGGGTCATACGTATGCCTCTGGCTGACTCATGTGGATGTATGGCAGAAACCAACACAAGATTGTAAAGCAATTATCTTTCAATCAAAAATAAATAAAAGAAAAAAGCAAAAACCCAGGCCTTGTCTGTGCCTTCTCCTGTCCCTTCTGTAGCTGGCCCATGTACACAGATCAGACAGATCAGGATGAAAAGCCGACACAGCAGATATCAACTTGATTTTCATCCCAGGCTCTGGTTTTCTAACCCAGGATATAGAATATACCCAGATATGGGCTTGGACTCAGCCCAAGAAGCAGAGAGAGGAATGGGGAAGGGCAAAGAAAGAGGCGATAGAGATAAGCCAGCCTCTCTCTTCCCGGGTTCTGCTGTTTGCATTTCCCTCTGTTTCATCTCTAGGCTTGATAGGAAAGCTGCTGATGTGTGAGGCCAGCTCTTTTCATTCCATCTGCAGGGATGTTCTGTGTTCTTTCAAGGGAGAGAAGACCCACAACACTCAGAAGAGGGATTTCCCTCAGCATGTGAGAGCACTCGGGTCAAGCTGGCACAGGGCCCATGATGGGGACGACCACGAGCTTGACTGTCGTCTGTGATGCCGGCCGGTTGGCCTTGGGAAAGGCACTTGTTGCCTCTCTTGAATCTTCAGCTTCCCCAACTATAACACAATAACCTGAGCAGTGTCCATCTCGGACACTGTTGTGAGCAGCCAACTGGCCGAGAAATGAAAGAGCAGCAAGCCTGACATGGCTCCCGGGTCCTGCCTCCCATGGTGGGAGCTGATACTGTCACTGTCAGAAGGTAGGGACGGGGAGACTGGGAGCTCTGTCCCACAGATGACCCCTGGAGTGATGGCAGGAAGCAGTCATGGGTGGGGAAGGGAGAAAAGTGTGCCTCCCAAACTTCCTTCCAAAACCTGAGTCCTCTGCACACTGTCTTGCCCCTCTCCCAGCTGCCTGGAGACCAGAGTCCCACTGCCCAGGGCAGAACCTGCTGTCTCTTGGCACAGAGCTTGGGGGCTCCATAGATATGGATGGAAGGGTTGAACAAATGGCATTCTTCCGTTGTCTTTCAAGACTTCCCCACCCCGTCATCCACCCAGGCTTGCAGCCACCTGACCACCCTCACTTATCTCACTGGAAACATCTTCCCACCCTAGGACTTTGCCCCTACCATTCATCACTGGACCAAACCAGTGCCAAGCCTGTCTCTCTCCCCTGAAGTCCACAAGCAGTTTATCCAGGTCTTTTACTGGGGAGGCATTACACCCTGAGTGTGCACATTCCCAGGTCCCCAAGTATGTGGACAGCTCCCCAGGGTGGAGACCGGCCTTACACTTAGGACTGCTCCCATCCTGCCACAGCCTAGGACTTCTCCAGGACCCATTTCTTTCTTTCTTTTTTTTTTTTTTGGATATGCAGTCTTTATTTTTTTTAACTTATTTTATATTGGACCATAAAGAAGGCTGAGCACTGGAAAATTGATGCTTTTGGACTGTGGTGTTGGAGAAGACTCTTGAGAGTCCCTTGGACAGCAAGAAGACCCAATCAGTCAATCTTAAAGGAAATCATCCCTTGAACATTCATTGGAAGGACTGATGCTGCAGCTGAAGCTCCGGTACTTTGGCCACCTGATGCTAAGAGACGACTCATTGGGAAAGTCCCTGATGCTGGGAAAGATTGAGGGCAGGAAGAGAAGGGGATGACAGAGGATTAGATGGCTGGATGGCATCACCAACTCAATGGACATGAATTTGAGGAAAGTCTGGGATACAGTGAAGGACAGGGAAGCTTGGCGTGCTGCAGTCCATGGGGTCACAAAGAGTCAGACACAACTTAGCAACTGAACAACAACAATAGTTTCAGGTGGATAGCAGAGCAACTCAGCCATACATATACGTGCATCCATTCTACCCCAACAAGACCCATTGCTTACTTTTCATTCTCTAGGCATTTTCACTTGGGGTTTCTGTAAAGAGGTCCTTTATACTGCTATTTCTCCCCTTCACTTTCTCACTTTCTTCCTTTTATCTCTCCATAAAATTCCCCCATTTGTTCCCCAATTTCCTGCTGGACTGGGAATACCTTGACCTTGATGAAAGCTGCAGGTCAAGATCAAACCACCATTAGAAACTCTGCTGGCCTACAGGCTATAGCATGGGATAAACACTTTCCAAAGCCAGCAGTAATGAGAGGCACAGGGCACAGCCGAGCAAACGATGAGATAAGTCAATGCTGCCGATGACTTCATGGTTGACCTTGGACATAGCTCTGCCATTTCTCAGCCTCTGAAACCATCTGTAGAGAATCTGATGGGAAGAGGATAGACAGTCTTTGAAACCTTCATCCAAGAGGCGCCATCTAAATCCTGTGTGACTTTTATTTTTAAGTGTTTAATTGAAACCCCTTCTGGGATAACACAACCAATTCCTGAAATACAGTCTTAGCAATAAATTTCCTGTAAGAATTTACTGCCAGATTAATAGTTTTGTAGTGCAGCTATTATTATTTTAGAAAGAAAAAAACATTTGAAAGACTGTGCATGATATATGTATATCTCAGGGTGAGCTCATACAGGCAGGCAGTCAAATGGATGAGTCGGCAGGGAATCCAACAAGTAGGGCTCAGGGCTGCTGGAGCATAGGGGTCTCAATGGGGACAAAGGACTAAGAACCTTGGCTGAGTACTCACTATCCCCACCCCTCAGGAGCACTTCTGGATGTGGAGGTCTTGAGAGCTTTTTGACATAAGACTGTCCAGGAGTAAGAAAACAGAGACATTTCTTCAGAGCATCAGCTCGGGCCCACAAAGATAAGTAACCATGATCCCCTGGGAAAGCCGACCTGGCTCTGGGATCACCACTGGACCAGGACAGCGGCATGTGACAAGTCGTGATGTTGCCCTCTTAGAAATGGATATGGGTGCCTGGAGGCAAGACTGGGATGGGGATTTCCCTGGTGGTCCGTGGTTAAGAATCTGCCCTGCAATGCAGGGCAAGCAGGTTCGATCTCTGGTTGGTGAAGTAAGATCCCACATGCCTTGGAGTAACAAAGCCTGCAGGTAGTAACCACTGAGCCCATGCACTCTGGAGCCCGTCTGCCACGATGTAAGATCCCGCAGGAGGCAACTAAGACCCAACGTGGCCAAATAAATTAATTAATTAAAAAAAACACACACCTCAAATATGATTGATATTAAAGCAGGAAGACATAAACTAACATTCATTTTTCAAAAAGACTAGGATAAGGTATGGGGTTGAACCTTTGGTTGGCAAACACTTTGCTCATTTATTGACTTGTCTCATGCCTCCTGGCTTCCACTAACCTCTCTTTATCTTAGACTTAACAATCATCTTGCTAACATGATACCTTAACAATTCAAAGACCCAGCAAGCTATAAAAAGACAAGGAAGGGACCTGAAAAGCCTATTGCTAAGTGGCAGAAGCCAGTCTGAAATGGTTATGAATTGTACAATTCCAACTACATGACATTCTAGAAGGTGCCAAGCCATGGAGATAGTAAAAAAAAAAAAAAAAAAAAGAGATAGAGAGAGAGAGAGAAAGATCAATGATTGTCTGGGGATGGGTCCCATAGCCCACCTGCACCTGAACTCTAGCACTAAATATAATGAATTATATCACAAACTCTAGTTTGCCATTTGTCTCCTTATAGCTGTGACTCTAATAATAACTGGAGTCCAGTTATTGGGACTTTAGCAATGAACTTTGCATTCCAGCTCTGATCTCCATCTCTAACCCTAAGCCTTGGTGCATAGTCCCAAGTCTAAGTCCAATATTGTTGAGTAAATGAGAAAAAGTGTGAATGTTTGCAACTTGCCATCTTTAAACCTACAGTCCTAGACCTACAAGATCAGTTAAGCCTCCTCCCCACCCCCACCGACCCTTCATCCAGGAGGACTATGTGTATATTAATGCCAGAAGCTTAATAAACTGTATTAAGTATCTTGAGACTTCCCTAGTGGTTGGCTTAGACTCTGAGCTTCCAATGCAGAGGGGCTGGGTTTGATCTCTGGTGGGGGATCTAGATCCCACATGACATAATTAAGAGTTTGCCTGCTGTAACTAAAGATTCCACATGCTGCATCTAAGACCTGGTGCAGTCAAATAAAAAATAAATATTAAAAAAAAAAAAGCCTCAGAAGGAATGCCGTCCTGCTGACACCTTGATTTTAGGACTTCTGATTTCTAGAATTATAAAACAATAAATGAGTGTTGTTTTAAATCCCAGTGTTAGTCGCTCAGTGTCTGACTCTTTCAGACCCCATGGACTACAGCCCTGACAGGTTCCTCTGTCCATGGAATTCTCCAGGCCAGAATACTGGAGTGGGTTGCCATTCCCTTCTCCGGAGGATCTTCCTGACCCTGGGATTGAACTCAGGTCTCCCACATTGTGGACAGATTCTTTATCATCTGAACCACTAAGTTTGTGGTAATTGGTTACAGCAGTGTTAAGAAACTAATACAGTATGTCGATATCTGCAAGTTTGTGGATGTACTGATGTGTGCACTTTAGATCTGCACAGTTGGCTGTGTGTCAGGTCATACCTCAACCTCAGCACTACTGATGTTTGAGGTCAGCTTACTTGTTATGGAGGGGGCTGACCTCTGCGCTGCAGCCTCCTGGGTCTCCATCCATGAGATGCCAATGGCGTCTCCTCACCTTCAGACGTGACACCCGGAACGACTCCAGTCACTGCGAGTGTTCCCTAGAAGGGAAAACCTCCCTTGGTGGAGCAGCACCACCATCTGAGTATCAAACTTCAACATGAAAACAATTTAATAAATCCCACGTAAAGTCAAACAAAACAAAGCAAAACAAACAAACCCTCCATCCTACCCTAACCAGAACAGCTGTAGAAACACTTGCTTTACTCAAGGCACAGACAAGCTTGTTCCTTTTGAGAGAAGCTGTAAGAAGCTCACCAGGTACCCTCTTGGAGGAGGTTTCTAAGCCCCCTGGTTGTTCCCAGCAGGCAAGGGGTGAGGATGAGAACATGCAGCCTAGAAAGGGACCAGGCCGCCTGGATGGAGAGCAGGCTGGGGAGGCCCCCACGGCCCTGGGCCCTTCGGTTCCTCCTGTGTTAAATGGAACCACCTGAGTTAGACAGAAACCAGCCTTGGGGCTGGAAACCCGAGCCCCCTGGAGAGGCTTGGGCCTGCACTGTGTGAGGGGCGCATGGGGCTTTGACGGTTCCCAGCTGGCACTTTGGAGGGAGAGTGCTGGGTGGCTGATTAGCTGGAAGGAAAACAGGGTGGGAGAAGAGACAGCTTTCTAAACAAGATGTCGCTGCCTGAGCAAGTCCCTCTTACCCCCAGCCCTGGACTAATTGTCAGCAAATCTACCTTCCCAACCATCTAATTGCTGCTAAGTGACACTTGAAAGCTCCAAGAGCGCAGGCCTGGGTGGGCTGGCCCCACTGTGGGTGCCCTCTTTGCTGGGCAGGGTCAGCCCCTGGGTCCCCAGGGTGGGTGAGGGAGGCACTCCGTGTGCCCAGCTTGGCTCAAGCTCCTCTTTGAAGGCCTGGGATCACTTCCTTTGATGTGGGGTCAGCAGGTCACCTGGAAATCCCAAGAAGAGCAGAAGGCAGGGGGCTGGAATGCAGGAGACAGCACAGCTTGCTGCATCAGGTGACAGCTCTTGGCAACAGGACTTGTAGTTTCTGGATGATCTGGCTCCTTTGCACCCGGGCAGCTCAAGGTGGCCCTGGAATGCTTTCTTGGGCTCCTGGTGCCCTTCTCACCCAGGTTTTAGGGCAGGAGAACTAGTTTTGAATGTTTAGAGTGTGAGCAAAGTGTTGAAGCGAATGGCTACCCATCCCAGTATTCTTACCTGGAGAATCCCATGGACAGAGGAGCCTGGAGGGCTGCAGTCCATGGGGTCACAGAGTCGGATACGACTGAAGCGACTAAGCACTCACACAAAGTGAGTAAAGGAGGGATTGTGGCCTCAGATCTTTTCCTGAATTAGGGGGATTCCATTTTCCCCTTTTTCAAGTGGTCTGTCCTCACACAGGTCAGAGCGTGGGGCAGGGACAGAGTAATCTCCTCATCCTTGTTCCAGACACTTTAATCCTGAGCCCTGATGATGAAATGAAACCTCTGTCTCTCTCACAGAGGGATAACTCCCAGGCTTTGGGTGCGGGGACTCCAGGAAGAGGGGTGAGGGCGCGGGCTCTGCGGGTTGTGTCAGCAGCAGCCGGTGTTTACCAGCCAGGCTGTTTCTTGCTCCTCCTTCCGGGCAGAGATTAAATGTACAGAACAGCCCAGCTGTTGGGGAGGCTTTCTTTGGGCAAGATTTTTTTTTTTAAACAGACTATGGAAACTGTCCAGCTTAGCGGAATCAAGGAAAAATAACGTGGACCCTTGCACTTGTAATACCTGCGGTCCCCTTGGTAACCCAGCATGACACCGGCCATCAGGGCCTCACGACTGTGGATCAGCTCAGGGCCCAGCTGGGACCCTGGGCTGCCATCTGCCCCCCAACGGGATGTCCCCAGCAAGATCCCACCAAGTCATTGGACCAGGCCCTGTCTGGTGGGGGAAGAGCTTTACCTTATCCAAATGTTTATTATTCAGACTTCTTGGAGTATTAATGCTAAGATATATGAAAATGCAGATGTTGCTCTTTCTATGATCCAAGAATGTGAGGTTTAGGCAAAAATCCTTCACTGCGCTTGGCACAGGCTCCCTCGACGTTCACTCCACAGGGTGGGGTGTCTCTGACCGCTGCTTTTGATGGTTTGCCAAATATCTTGATTCCAGGAGCTCAGAGGTCTGCCCATCATGTACCGGACTTCCAGGCTCTTCAGAGTGGGTTTCTGCCCCCAGGATGGGCTCTAGCCGAGAGGAGAAACAGAGGTCATGATGGTGCAAAGGCACACACTCCCGGCAGAATGAACGGCAGCCTTTCCTAGTGGGACCCAAGAAACAGCCCTGTGAGGTTCTAGCACAGATACATGGCCAGCTGTGAGCTGTGTACCCACAGACAAGTCGCTTCCCCTCTCTGTGTGTTTATCTTCTCACTGGAAAACGGAGCTGATGACACAGCCCCTCCTCAGGGATGCTCGTCACAGTCCCTTGGGGCTGCACCGAGTGATGGGGCCGTCCCGGCCCTGTAGGGGGCTTGGCAGCCTCCCTGGCCTCTACCCACTAGAGGTCAGCGGTCCCCTCTCCCAGTTGTGACAAACAGAAACGTCTCTGGACATTGCTAGACACCACGCATGCACACTAAGTCACTTCAGTCGTGTCTGACTCTGCCATCCATGGACGGTAGCCTGCCAAGCTCCCCCATCCATGGGTTTCCTCACACAAGAATACTGGAATGGGTTGCCTTGCCCTCTTCCAGGGGATCCGAGGATTGAACTCACATCTCCTTCGGCTCCTACTCTGCAGGCAGATTTTTTACCGCTGAGCCACTGGGGAAGCCCGCCAGACAGCATGCCTGATGACCTCAAGAGCCATCACGAGGACTCAACCCATTACTATGTCTGAGCCTTCAGAGCCTTGGAGGGGAAGTGTTCACCTTAAAAAAAAAATGAAAAAAAAGCCCTCGGAATCAGGAATGGGTGAGACTCCTTGCCAAACTCTGTCTGCATCTCCTCCAGCTCTGAGAGGGGGCTATTCGCTTTCCTGGGAGCCCCTGCCCCAACTGCCCCCTGGGCTGTGATTATGACCATTGTGTCCACCAGTGATGGGGCCGCAGCACGGTCACTTGTTCATTTCCCTGCTCCTCCCTGGCAGACGCTGGGTTCTGGAGGACCCAATGGGGACTTTGTGTTGGGGCTGTTTTTCTCCCTTTGCATCTTTATGCCCAGCAGTGCTCTTCAGTGAGCTGCTGCCGGAGTCTAGATGACAGAATTGCAGAAACGCCGAGCATCCTTAACCAGGCCCGGGGAGCCAGGCAGCCTCTGCCCAAGTGCACTCAGGATGATTTGCAGTCTTTGTGATCCCAAGTACAACATCACCTCCCTTCACCATCACCATACTCGGGAACGAAAGTCTCCCAGCCTGGAAACATCAAGCTCTTGGAAGAAGCAAAGTGGATGCTGAGGGGCCCAGAGAGTGCCCTGACGGGAAGGACCCAGAATGGCAGCTGGAGATGGGCCAGGGGCATCCAGATGTGCCCCAGGAGGTGAGCAATGGGGGGAGGAAGAAGTCTTCTTGGCTTGGCTTGTGGGATGCCATCTGTGTGTTTGGTAAATGCTGTCTGTGGGCAGAGTTCTGTGGGCCACGGCGAGACATGGTGGCTGCATGGTCTCTGAACTCTGAAGTCCAAGATGGAGCCACAATGTGTGATACACTCATTCTCTTGAAAAGACAGAGGAGCCGGGGCGCCCTGGCTGGGCTCCCAGGTGATGGGAGGTGGCAGCAGCTGGTGCAGCTCCGGCCTGGGGGGCCAGGACCCACACAGGGGCCCTCGTTCCGGGCAACAGGGGACATGCTCCTGCTTTCTCCACAAACAAGGGGAAGTCAGTCGTGACAAGGAACACACTTTGAGGCGTCAATTCCCCGTCATGATTTTCAGAGGGAACAAATGAACCAGGGATAATAAAGCGACAGGTGGGGACGATGGTGGCCCTTAATGAGTGGGCCCCACATGCTCATCTCAGCAGTCCTGCTGCGGTCACCAGGGCCCGAACATTCGGTGGATGCAAATAAACATTAATCAGCTTATTCAGGGGTAGTTTATTTGCTGAGCCAACAGGAATTCTCCTGGCAAACTTTCCCTACATCTCTCTTGATGGACTCTCTCGTGGTCTCTTAAACAACTTCCTGCTGAGTCTGCTTTTCAGGGTCTCTCTCTGCTCTCTCATTTTTTTTTCTGCAATAACTTCCTTAAAAGGACTTGAACATGGATGCCAACTTGTTGGGTTTTTTAAGAAAATAATGACTGTATTTTAATAGTAAGAGACTACTTTTATGAAAGAATAAAAAAAGAAGAAGACTACATTTCATAAAGATGCCATTGGGGGTTTATAACCCCAGAGTCCTTCCTTCTTGGATTCATCTTGTCATTATCACCAGTCAGATGTTTTATTCCCTCATTCATAGCATAGTTGATTTTCTTGCTTCTCACAAGGTGAAAAGGTAATGCACACGTTCATTGCTTTCTCCCAAATCTGTTAGATCTGCTCTGTGCGATCTTAAAAGGTTCAGCCTGGTGCTTACAGGATTTCTATGCTAGTGAGGACCCAGACTCTGTGTAGCAGGACGTTGACATGCCTTGGGCCACTCTTGCTTGCCATCTGCATGACTGCCCTCGCAGTATGTGAAGAAAAGCAGCAGAAATTCATCCAAAGAATATGTGGTTGCCTGCCNACACATCTGACTCTGTGTAGCAGGACGTTGACATGCCTTGGGCCACTCTTGCTTGCCATCTGCATGACTGCCCTCGCAGTATGTGAAGAAAAGCAGCAGAAATTCATCCAAAGAATATGTGGTTGCCTGCCTATGAATGTACTTCCCAGATCACTGCTTTTAAATGTCTGTTGTTAGGAGAGCAGATCATGAGTATGAAAATTCAAGTGACAGATGTGTGTCAACGAAGTCAAATCAAGAGATGTAGATGGTGGGTCCAAAAAAGAGAGCATGTATGTGCATGCGTATGTCCACCTCCCACTTCTCACTTGATTCTTCTTCCTTTGCTCTCTCTTTGCAAAGGAGATGCAGGGAAATAATGCCTGAAGGTCACAGAGACATTGAAACTGAGAAGGTGTCACCCCTGAAAGAGTGGGAGCTGACTGGCCCACTGGGACCAGGAAGCGAAAGGTGAGGAGGAAAGTTTTGTTCTCGCTCCTCTTTTTCCAACTAAAACCCTAATACACTCACTCATTGTTTCTCGCTGACAGTGAAAAATCGTGACCTTTTTGGTTGTGTTCTCATTGACAGCAAAGGGATGGATCTGCCTAAACAGAAAATCAGACTTATCAAGAACATTTTTTGCCATCTGGGAAAGGTAAAACTAACAGACCTTTTCCAAGCAACAAAGACTTTAGCCGGGTCCTGTCACCTTATGTCATTCATTCCCTCACCAAGTAAACAGTCTGGGCACCATAACCTCTCTGAATCTAAATTGTTTTCTCACCAGAGATCTCTCCCAAGATCCCTGCAAAGAATCCTAGTTTCCTAGGTGGTTTTCTGAGCCTCCACGTTTCACATTAAAAACATGGTCAATGGAAATTTCAGTCCTATTCTGAAAGGTACAATGGATGCATCTCTAAATTCAGACCACAATTTTTTTTCATCAAGACTTTCATACTCCAGAAAGCAAATGAATGCTGTGTATGGAGTGAGATTTTCAATGCTCTGCGTGATCACTCACTTCTAAGTTAAAGAATATCCTGGTGGCTCAGCAGGTAAAGAATCCACTTGCAATGCAGGAAAAATGGGAGACATGGGTTTGATCCCTGGGTTGGGAAGATCCCCTGGAGCAGGGCATGGCAACCCACTCCAGTATTCTTGCCTGGAGAATCCCATGGGCAGAGGAGCCTGGAGGGATACAGTCCATAAGGTTGCAAAGAGTCAACATGACTGAAGGGAGTTAGCACACACAAGATCAACTCAATTCANCCCCTGGAGCAGGGCATGGCAACCCACTCCAGTATTCTTGCCTGGAGAATCCCATGGGCAGAGGAGCCTGGAGGGATACAGTCCATAAGGTTGCAAAGAGTCAACATGACTGAAGGGAGTTAGCACACACAAGATCAACTCAATTCAATGCATTCAGTGGATGAAAACATACATGTGCATCATGGCCAAAGAGAGACGAGGAGGAAGGGTCAAGAGGGAAAAATGAGAGGCAGAGACAAAGCCGGGGAAAAGGAGGAGGGACTAAAAAGGAAAAGAGAAGGGAAGACAAAAACAGAGGAACAAAGGAAAAACTGTTTCAGTAACTTGAGTACAGGTGTTGCATGGGAACCTGGGATCTCCCTGTGGACACAGGCCAAGTGTCACTACCTTTTGTAACCTTGGGATGTAGTACACAGAGAGCACTCAATAATTGCACCTGGTACACAGTAAATACTCAATAACTGCACCTGGTATACATTAAGCACTCAATAATTACTTGAATTTTGGATAAGAGGCACAAAGAATCTGGCTTTCATGGAAAGCCCTCCCTCATTTTGTGGCTTAAATGAACTCAACTTGATTCTAGTCAACTCTTTTCTCCTTTCCTCTTTTTTCCTTTCATTTCTTCACTAGTCTTATTTCCTCATTTACCATTTTGGAGAGAAGACAACTGAAGTTTTTCAGTTGTTTTTGGGCTGTGGCAACCAAGGGGAGCCATACCCTCAGAAAAACCTTACATCCAGGTACGAGGCTCTGAGAGTGAGGTTAAGATCAGTGTTTTGCTATAGCTTTCCAACTGAATTTTCTCATTTCAGATAAAATCAGATGGGAAGGAGTTTGCCACTGCTTTAGGAAGCCCTTTCTCCAGCTCTCTCAGTGGACAGACAGATTTGGATTAGAAAGAAGGCTTGCCCTACTCACACCCCTGTGAGGAAGAAAATTCCTCTGGGTTTGCATGGAGACTCAGAAAGGATAACTCCCTGGGCTTAGAATTTGGCCGAGGTCACACGGTCAGTGAGAAGGAGAGCCAAGCCTCCAAGTTAAGGCCTTTGCTTCCTAAGTAACTATCTTCTCTCTACTTCAGGGAGTTCTCACTTGTGAGGACCAACCCCTGAATTGCACTGGATGGCTTTCCAGAACCCCAAAGGTGGATTTCTCAGAGATTCTGGAAGGCCCTCATGATGCAGAATGTGTCCAAAGTCATCTTCAGTTCAGTTCAGTCGCTCAGTCGTGTCCAACTCTTTGCGGCCCCATGGACTGCAGCATGCCAGGCTTCTCTGTCCATCATCAACTCCCAGAGCTCACTCANGGAAGGCCCTCATGATGCAGAATGTGTCCAAAGTCATCTTCAGTTCAGTTCAGTCGCTCAGTCGTGTCCAACTCTTTGCGGCCCCATGGACTGCAGCATGCCAGGCTTCTCTGTCCATCATCAACTCCCAGAGCTCACTCAAATTCATGTCCATTGAGTCGGTGATGCCATCCAACCATCTCATCCTCTGTCATCCCCTTCTCCTCCTGCCTTCTATCTTCCCTAGCATCAGGGTCCTTTCCAATGAGTCAGTTCTTTGCATCAGGTGGTCAAAGTATTGGAGTCATCTTCAGGCTTTAGTAACCCCACGTCCACCTCTCAGGAGATCCTCTTTAGGGGGTTCACAGGGATTCACGGTGGAGAGCTGAAACAAGCGATCTTATTCTAACTAAAGTGTGAAGGGTTAACATGATTTTATTTCCAGCAGGTGAATATTGCAGAAAAAGGTCCACAACTATGGCACAAACACTGTGGGAGGATTCATTACAAGGAGGCTGGTATTTTCCAAAATTCTACTTCTGTTTCCCTTTAGCCAAATGATATCAAGTCTCCTCTTGGGGAGTTTCAGCCAAGTCCAACCTGGGTTCAAAGCATGTCTCATTTGCAAATTATTATGGATCTGGAACATCTAAAAATAAACATTGTAGGATTTATGGCAAATTGAAAAATCTCCTCCTTGAAAGTGATTCTCAAGTTAAACCCAGTGAGAACGTTTGCTCTGGGCCATCCAGGAAATGTTGGGATTGGCGGCTGTTTCATAACCATCCTCCTTTCTTGTGAACTCTGAAACATAGTAATTTGGAAATGATACATTGGTATCAATGACTATTGCAGAACACATTTTAGACTATTGCTTTCAGTATCATGAGACATGCTGTTTAAACATTTTATTTCATAGTTGGAGCCAGCAGTCCATACTCTGTGTCTAGCCTCATTCCCTCAGTTGCACTGTAAGGAAGTTCAAGATCTCAAGGTCCACATGTAAGAATGTTGAGAAAACACCAGCAATGTCCATAAGGAAATGGTTTCTCAGGGGTCAACCCAGCCCTCAGAGGAGCAGCCAGAGAGGTTCTGAAGGAAACCCTCAAACAAGAGGTTTTGGACAGCCAACGCCACTAAGAGAAAGACAATAAAAGGGGGATTCTGACTTGGTAAACTGTTGGCCATCTGCTCAACCACTCACACCTAGGTTGAATTATGCATTCACTCATTCAACAAATATCTATTGACAACTACATGGCATGTGCAATCCTAGGCAGTGGGGATACAGCTGTGAACAGAGCAGACATCTCAGTAGCTACTCAGGAAAGTTGCCATGGGTAAGACCTTACAGGGTTGGGAGGAAAGGAAAAGTAAGTCACTAGCCCTCTCCTCAAGGAAGCTCCTTATTTAGTTAGAAACCAAGATGTAAACCCGGGAGAAACTCAACAGCACTAACCATATATGTTATTCAAAGCACCAGCAGATAAGACAGCAGACAATTAGGACTGAAGAGGTAAGGACCCTCCCTAGAGTAGGAGGTAGGATTTCAGCCCAACCATAGAGCCTTGCTTTATACTACAGCCTAAATGTCTGAGAAACTTGTCCATTACAAGTTTTATTGTCTTTATCTCCCAAATCTGAATACATTTCTCCACCTCCAACATCTCCAACTATTTTTTCCTACCTGGACCTCAGCAAATGTGACCTCCTGTGTCCACATCTGCTCCCCAGCCCTCAACCCTCCAACTGTCACAGAAGGACTTCAAGGCCACTAATCAGATTCTGTCATTCCCTGCTTGAAATCCACTGGCTTCTCCCAAACTTAGACGAAAATCCCAATCCTTCACCTGGTCTTCACCCCCAGCACACGCGGGTACTGCCTGCTTCCCTGATACCCCCACCCCCACCTCTTATCTTCACCCCAGGGTCTTTGCACTTTCTCTTCTACCTAGAACATCCTTCCTTCTATTCTGCAAATGGCCAGCTCCTTCTCATGATTCAGAGAAGCTTTCCCAGATCCCCACATTTAAAGAAGCCTCTCCTGATTACTTTCAATCCTGTTTTGCTTCCTTTATAGGCTTTATCATCTTGTTTAACTTATGGATTTACTTGTGTGTTGTCTTCTCCCACACTAGAATGTAAGATCCTTGAGAAAATGGAGACTTGCTTGTCTATGCCATATCCCCAGCAGCTGGCAGGGTTCCTGAAAGATAGCAGGACCCCCGTAAACAACTATCAAAGAAATGACTTTCTCTTTAATCTCCTAAAGCTGGAAGATTTTGAAGAAGTGGGATAAGACACGGGGGCGGGGAGTTGAGCCACACAAACACGCATGGCCAGAGTGGAGATAAAGATGATGACGTAAGCCTAACCAGTTGTAGCATGGTGGGGAGCGGAGTGAGGAAGATGGCCGCTGTGCTTCACCTCCTGAAAGTGATGGAGAAGCCCCAGTGGACCCAGCCCCGATGGGTCCATTAGTGACCTGATGAAGACCTCACTGGGATGACATATTGTATAGTCTGTCTACAAGGCTGAGCTAATCCTTGTTGATTAGAGACAAAGGGGTCATTAGGAGAAGTTACCCTTGGCCTAGAACTTCTTTGCTGGGCCACAGGAGCACGCATCTTTACAAGCCGTGCCCCCCTTCCAGGAACCCAGACCCCCCACAAGGAACTCCCCCACTTGAATGACACAGAGGCATCCACCCCACGACCATCCTTTGGGTGGCCGGTGGCCCTGGGACCTAATGTAACCCTGTCTGGGAGCTGTGTTAGCTAATAATCACAAGGGGACCACCTACGGGCAGGAACTATCTTGTCCTGGGAAGGCCACCCGCGGCCGGCAAGGTCTCCAGGAGTCCCCTCTGCCCTGTGACCCTGTCAGCAACTCCTCCAGGGCTGTGTGTTTCAGATGGGGAAACTGAGGCTCACAAAGGCCCTGTGACTTGCCCAGTTTCCCCTAGTCAGCAAGAGAAAGAGCAGAGACTCGATCAAGTCTATGATCTCATTCTGTGTTCTCCCCAGTGAAATGGCCTGGAATCTTCTGTTTATTTATTTGGGGTGGGGGGTGGGGTGGGGGAAGTTGCAGGCACAAATGCATTAAATAAGGAGCAGACAGC
>SJYV01007475.1:1074525-1091560 GCA_006410875.1 Neotragus pygmaeus
ATCCCCTGGGCTTCCCAGATAGCTCAGTTGGTAAAGAATCCTGATGTCTGGGTTGAGAAGATCCCCTGGAGAAGGGAACAGCTATCCACTCCAGTATTCTGGCCTGGAGAATCCCATAGACTGAATAGTCCATAGGGTCGCAAAGAGTCAGACACGACTGAGCGCCTTTCACTCCATTCAGCTCGCTTAAACATCCCCTTTGGTTGGATGCAATGGGTGGAGTTTGAATGTGCCTTTTCCACCAACATTGCATGTCTGGGGACAGGATTGTTGTGGGTTTCTTTGGCAACCACGTGGAGAGAGTCATTGTAGGCAAAGGAAGAGATGAGGGAGCACCTGGGGCCAGAGTGGAGCTGGGGTCGGCTCCATGCCCTTCCCAGATGCCCTATCCACTAAGGCCACGCACTTTCCCTCCGACCCAGGGTCTCTGTCCTTTCAGCTCAATGCCTCAGTCTCCCCATCTGGGGTGTGAAGGGCTGCCCTCGGTCCAAGTTTGCTGAAGTGTGGTGGAGCAAGGACAGATCACATAAGGACATATTTGATTTCCTGTCTGATTCTTTGACATTTTCTCATTACATCAAGAAGAATCTCAATCTCATGTCTGCTACCCCCAAACCCTCAAAAAAACCTCTGTTTCAAACAAAGCGGGCTTGCGCTCAGACTCTTTGGGCAGGGTCTCCAGGCAGATTTCATCATGTTTCATTTCCGTTGCCTTTCTTTTCACAGTTCCCATCTATTTATTATGGCAAGGAAAAATTATTTTCTACTTCCAACTCTTTGTAAAGAAATCTATTAATTTTTTTTAAGGCGAACTGATTTAGAAACAAACATCAGAAAATGATGTCGATGAGCATCAAAGAGAATGCACTTATGAGAGTGGTGCCATTTGCATCCAGCAAGGCTGGCATGGTGAATGCGTCCCCAAATTGCGGGACCTGGACCACCTGCCTTCCTCCCAAATTTAGTGTCCCTGTGGCTCAGAAAATGGTTCAAAGTTTGGGACAAGCATGTGCAGCTGAAATCACCTGTTCATGATGGGTGAACAGGGAGAGATTTTTAAAGAAGATGCCCCACGTGTCAAAACCTAAGGGTGGGGTCTGCTGATGAGGTTTCAAGAAGAAGGGACACAGCGTGGCTGAAACGAGAGGGACCCCATAACCAGGATCTGGGCAGGCAAGCTCAGCGGTGGTCACATGGCAAGGGCAGTGGTTTCCTGGTCTAGGAGGAAAACCTGCCCATCTCTTTGGGGTTTGTCTGTAGCTGCCCTGGAAACTGGCCCCTGGCCCTCCTAAAATTGGCCCTTCTAGAGGAGGGGGTAGCCCTTGGTTCTAGAGCAGCCCAGAGCTGCAGACACACAAGAGCTGTAGGCAGGCAGCCTTCAGAGCAGGGAGGAGGAGGCAGAAAGGAGGCAGTGAGGCTGGCCCCTGTGATGGCCTCGCCAACTCCTCCCTGCAGCCCACAGAGAGCCCCGGCCTCTGCTTTCATCTCATAGTTGGGGAAACAGAGGCACAGGGGTTGAGGGGCCCCCAGGGAAAAGAGCAGAGCAGGCAGGAGCCTCGAGTCTTTTCCTGCCACACATTCCATCCTGGTGAGGCTGGAGCAATACATCTGACAGTGAAGACCCCCATCTTCTGGTGTGAGAGGCGAGAACTGGCCCATGCTGGCATTTGAGGCCTTCAGTGGAGCAGAATGGGGGGCATGCTCACAGGTGACCAGGACTTCCTGCCCATTGGGGACTCGCTGCGTTCAGACTCTGGGTGGCAAAAGCCCTATTTCTGGAAACTGAGGATGCTCCTCCACTCCCAGTCTGCCTGGTCCCTGCAGCCCACAGAGGAGGAGGCCAGGAGATCTGAGACTTTGTCCCCCACCTTCTCTACCTCCTCCTCCCTCATGTCCTTCCCTGGAGGAGGTGGGCCTGGAGCTGGGTCCAGGCAATGGCGAGGTGCCCTCCTAAGAGTGGGAGCAGCACGAGCTAGAGGCCAGAGTAGGTGTGACCTCCAGAGTGGGCTGAGTAGGGACATGGGATGACCACGGTGGTGGTCAGATAGGAGACAAGACCTGGCATTCAGATGGTACCCCCTCCCGCCTCTCAGAATCCACATGGATCTCCCGACCTACCGACGTGCGTCGGGGACACAAGAGGCCAGACACACCCCTGCTGTGGTTGAGTCAGATTCTCAAACCCGCCTCAGTCTCCAGCCAAGCTCCTCCTGGAAGACAGTTAGACAGTGGACTGTGAGGATGGACAAATACCCACACGCAGACACACAGCTCAGCCCAGCTGCCCCAAGGGCCCCTAGATGTCAGGAAAGTAACGAGACCAACCCGGATGCCCTGCCCCCTCTGGATATGGCTGACTTCTGCAATCCAGGTTCCTGGCCCATCAGCCAGTCCCTGGAGCAGGGACTCTGCTTCCTAAAAGGACTATGAGGCCCTTTACTACCTTGTACCGTTCTTCAATGCCAAAGACCAGTTACTCGATAGAACATTCAGCAATTAATTTGGTTCTCAAAAGGCTGGTCCATAAATCATGGAGAATGTGGTTTCTCAGAACAGTCTGTTTCTTGCCCAGGAGGAAAAACAGTGCAGCCTGATTTCAGAGCTAAAGCAAGTGAGCAGGAAATTGAAGGATCTGTACTTTGCCATCATCTCAGACCACTATTAACCACCCTTCATATATCTGTATCTATTTTTCTTTTCTTATAAGAACAAATTATCTGCCATGGAAAGGTACACACCTAATGCTGTGATCATGGGTTGTGTCTGCCCCTCACGGGCAGCTGCAGAGAAAAGGCGGGACCAGCAGCTCTACCCTTCACCTAGACAAGTACCTCTCTGTTGAGCTTGACAATTGGCAGCTGTCTTCCCAGGGAAAGTGGCGTCCTGGGGTGTCAGAACTTGGGGCAGGGCAGGGAAGAGATGGTAACGACCCTGGTCCACTGAGCATCCCTTCAATTTGCTCTACACAGACAGTGGGGGTACCAGGGAGCAGAGATGGGGAGCCCTGCGCCCCAAGCATCTAGCATCCTTGTTCTTGGGTGTCCCTCCCACTCACAGCTCTTGTGCCAAGTGGTCCTCCTGTCGTAAACTCCTCCTCAGAGCACTAGCCCTTCATCTGCCCCAGGAATGTCTTTCTAGCCCTGGACACAGGCCAAACCCAAAGGGCCAGCTAGAAACCCAGCCACGTCCAGTTTCCAGGTCCTCAGCCCAGTAATAAGGGGCCTGCATGCCAGGAGGGGGTGACAGTGATGGAGAGGAGGAGACTTGCTTCTTGGCCAGGTGGACAGGTCTGTGCTTCTCCGTGGTTTGACTCCAAGTTTGCCCTGGAGCAGGCAGGGCAGATGTGGCCTTCCGTTTCACAGACCAGGAGCCTGTGAACAGGTAGGACTAGCCAGAGACCGCATGGCTCAGGATGAGAAAGTCTGGGATCTCAGCTTGGCCTGACCCAGGGCTCGCCACTGCATCCTACCTGCCTGCTGCCCTCCGTACTTCCTTTTCTTGGCCACACTGGGGGCATCCAGGGAGCAGAGCGGAGTGATGGAGGGCTGGAACCAAGGCACAGAGAACACACTGGCCGTGTCTCAACTGAGCACTGGTGCCAATACCCTGAGAAGGAGGAAAGCCCAGGGACAAAGAGACTCAGGGACCCAGAGAACCCCGGCTCTGGCTTGGAATTGGCCAGAAGGCTGCAGCCTCCTAGGAACCTGCCAGGGCCTCTGCGTCTGACTCACCTGTCATTGTGACCTTAGTCCTTTCCTCAGCCCACCCATTCTACCATTTATAGGATCAACTGTAGAAGGACTGACTGTTTAAAACTTAACCTGCTCCTAAGCAATGCTCTCCATGAAATCCCAGGTAGGAGGAGCCAGAAACATTTCTAACACCAACTAAGATCAACAGTTCATCAGTCATGAAAACCAAAGCTCTCCACCTGAGCTCCAACAGAAATCTCCCACAGTGATGGGTGTGCAGATCCAAGCCAAGTTAATGAAACATCGGAAACACTTGGCCCAGCACTGGTACACAGTAGGCGCTTAATAAATGGGGCGTCTTCCTGTGGCCCGGGAAATGTCTTCGCTGGAACTCTCTGATCTCTGCATCAGAGTATCTGCCCCATCCTCCGGACCGCCCACCTTGTCATAAGTCCCTTGTTCCTGCGTCTCTCTTGGCCAGTTGCCTTCAGCCCTGACCTGTGCGTTTCCTTGGTGGCACTTGTGAGAGTCTGTCCTTGTGCGTTTAGCTGTGCTGGGGCCTGTTTACTACCTGTAACCACAGCATGTGTCAAGCTCCCTGAGGGCAGGGACTATGCTGTCTTTGCCACTGATTCCTGAGCCCAAAGAACAGTGCCTGGGGGGAAGGAGCTGCTTGGTAGATATTGGGGATGGAGAGGAGAGGAGGAAGGATGGAGAGGCAGGACGGCCGTGAGTCTTCCAGACACTGCGGGCTCCTGGTGGAGGTCGTTTAGCCTCTTTGGGGGATGCTGAAAGTTGCTCCTGTGTACTGAGAAGGAAGCCATAGTAGACGATTCAAGTCTCCTCCCTGAAATAACATGAATATTTTATATTTCTGCAGATGTGGGGTCAGCTGTCTGCATTAGTCATGGATGTTAGTAATAAACAGGACCCTGCATCATTAAAAAGAGGTTAAAGGATGCTGAATGAGTTCTGCTAACTAAGGCAGGAGCCCCTGAGAAAGATCCACAGTGAGATCCACCAGGGGCAGCCCAAAGAGAGGAAGTCTGGGTGCTTAGAATGCTTTCTGTTTCCCCTTAACCGAAAGCTCACTTATCTGGAACACTGTGTCCTGCCAGGCCCGGGGCCTTGATGCCAAACTTCTAGGTGGTTTTTCTGAGTTCTGACAGTCTTTGACCACGCTCACTTGAACTATTGATTCAAATCAGCAGCTTCCCTTGCAGTTTATTTTTTCAATAATGTTAATTTTAGGAATTCATTCAGTGAGGCCTGACAGTATGCTTGCTTCTAACACGTGTAATGAGCCAAGTCATGAAATGGGGTGATGCACAAACTCCAGGTAATTGGCTGAGCATCACTGACCGGCATGGCTCTCAGCCCTGGAAACACGAACCCCATCATGCACCGAGACCTGAAATGACCCCCCTGCTGCCTCAGATGCCCATTTCAGAGCCCGAGTGAAACTCTTCCCACAAGGCCAAGTGAGTCATCTTGTTTTTGAAGTTCTTGGTATTACAGAGGTAGTCAGCCCCAGACCATCATCATTCATTCCAGAGTTTAATATCCTGAGACATCAGGAAGTTTTCCACAGTATCTAAATTAAATTCTTTCTCCTGAAGCCCAGATCCATTTCCTCCTGAGTAGATAGCAAATTGCCAGCCACAAGCATCATGCAATAAGCAGAGATTCATAGGTTTTGTAGGATTATCTGATCCAAACCCTCCTTCCTGGAGGAAACTGCATTCGTAGGTGGGCACAGCTCTTTGCAAGACCACACAGAAAGCTGGACACAGTGCTGGTCTTAGAGTCCAAGAGCTGGGCGTCCTTTACCCATCCCTGACCCAAGGCCACTCCCCATCATCTCACACGAGGTGTCTGAGGGGCAGGGTANAGACCAGGAGCCTGTGAACAGGTAGGACTAGCCAGAGACCGCATGGCTCAGGATGAGAAAGTCTGGGATCTCAGCTTGGCCTGACCCAGGGCTCGCCACCGCATCCTACCTGCCTGCTGCCCTCCGTACTTCCTTTTCTTGGCCACACTGGGGGCATCCAGGGAGCAGAGCGGAGTGATGGAGGGCTGGAACCAAGGCACAGAGAACACACTGGCCGTGTCTCAACTGAGCACTGGTGCCAATACCCTGAGAAGGAGGAAAGCCCAGGGACAAAGAGACTCAGGGACCCAGAGAACCCCGGCTCTGGCTTGGAATTGGCCAGAAGGCTGCAGCCTCCTAGGAACCTGCCAGGGCCTCTGCGTCTGACTCACCTGTCATTGTGACCTTAGTCCTTTCCTCAGCCCACCCATTCTACCATTTATAGGATCAACTGTAGAAGGACTGACTGTTTAAAACTTAACCTGCTCCTAAGCAATGCTCTCCATGAAATCCCAGGTAGGAGGAGCCAGAAACATTTCTAACACCAACTAAGATCAACAGTTCATCAGTCATGAAAACCAAAGCTCTCCACCTGAGCTCCAACAGAAATCTCCCACAGTGATGGGTGTGCAGATCCAAGCCAAGTTAATGAAACATCGGAAACACTTGGCCCAGCACTGGTACACAGTAGGCGCTTAATAAATGGGGCGTCTTCCTGTGGCCCGGGAAATGTCTTCGCTGGAACTCTCTGATCTCTGCATCAGAGTATCTGCCCCATCCTCCGGACCGCCCACCTTGTCATAAGTCCCTTGTTCCTGCGTCTCTCTTGGCCAGTTGCCTTCAGCCCTGACCTGTGCGTTTCCTTGGTGGCACTTGTGAGAGTCTGTCCTTGTGCGTTTAGCTGTGCTGGGGCCTGTTTACTACCTGTAACCACAGCATGTGTCAAGCTCCCTGAGGGCAGGGACTATGCTGTCTTTGCCACTGATTCCTGAGCCCAAAGAACAGTGCCTGGGGGGAAGGAGCTGCTTGGTAGATATTGGGGATGGAGAGGAGAGGAGGAAGGATGGAGAGGCAGGACGGCCGTGAGTCTTCCAGACACTGCGGGCTCCTGGTGGAGGTCGTTTAGCCTCTTTGGGGGATGCTGAAAGTTGCTCCTGTGTACTGAGAAGGAAGCCATAGTAGACGATTCAAGTCTCCTCCCTGAAATAACATGAATATTTTATATTTCTGCAGATGTGGGGTCAGCTGTCTGCATTAGTCATGGATGTTAGTAATAAACAGGACCCTGCATCATTAAAAAGAGGTTAAAGGATGCTGAATGAGTTCTGCTAACTAAGGCAGGAGCCCCTGAGAAAGATCCACAGTGAGATCCACCAGGGGCAGCCCAAAGAGAGGAAGTCTGGGTGCTTAGAATGCTTTCTGTTTCCCCTTAACCGAAAGCTCACTTATCTGGAACACTGTGTCCTGCCAGGCCCGGGGCCTTGATGCCAAACTTCTAGGTGGTTTTTCTGAGTTCTGACAGTCTTTGACCACGCTCACTTGAACTATTGATTCAAATCAGCAGCTTCCCTTGCAGTTTATTTTTTCAATAATGTTAATTTTAGGAATTCATTCAGTGAGGCCTGACAGTATGCTTGCTTCTAACACGTGTAATGAGCCAAGTCATGAAATGGGGTGATGCACAAACTCCAGGTAATTGGCTGAGCATCACTGACCGGCATGGCTCTCAGCCCTGGAAACACGAACCCCATCATGCACCGAGACCTGAAATGACCCCCCTGCTGCCTCAGATGCCCATTTCAGAGCCCGAGTGAAACTCTTCCCACAAGGCCAAGTGAGTCATCTTGTTTTTGAAGTTCTTGGTATTACAGAGGTAGTCAGCCCCAGACCATCATCATTCATTCCAGAGTTTAATATCCTGAGACATCAGGAAGTTTTCCACAGTATCTAAATTAAATTCTTTCTCCTGAAGCCCAGATCCATTTCCTCCTGAGTAGATAGCAAATTGCCAGCCACAAGCATCATGCAATAAGCAGAGATTCATAGGTTTTGTAGGATTATCTGATCCAAACCCTCCTTCCTGGAGGAAACTGCATTCGTAGGTGGGCACAGCTCTTTGCAAGACCACACAGAAAGCTGGACACAGTGCTGGTCTTAGAGTCCAAGAGCTGGGCGTCCTTTACCCATCCCTGACCCAAGGCCACTCCCCATCATCTCACACGAGGTGTCTGAGGGGCAGGGTAAGGTAACGCCAAAGGTGTGTTTCTTGAAAGACTTGAAGAGAGAAGCCATGGTTACTGTTGGCTGTGAAAGTAAAAGAAAAGCTGCCCAGCCTCACTCAAGGCAAGAACAATGCAAATGAGGCACCTATCAGATTGGCGAGAGAACAGTGTTTGGCAACATCCTGCCAGGACTTGGCCTAATTACACCTTGGAACACCACCACTGACAACATCCATTCAGATGGAAGATGGACACACCCTTTGACATGGCAACTCCCTTCTAGGAATTTGCCCCAAAGTCATTCTCCCATGCCAGAAACGACAGAGGTACCAGGAGGATGACTGACCCTACGCAGACAGGCACCCAGCCTGGCTCTGTGAGCTACGGCTCATGCACACCTCTCTGCAAGCCATCTCAAGAATGAGTCAGGTCCACCTGTGTGGATTTAGAACTGTCCCCCAAGCCGCTTGTCAACTGAGTAAATCAAGGCAAGAAGAGTACATGTTAGATGAAGTTGTTTGAATAAAAAGTAAAAAGAGGGTGATTAGGTATAAATAGGTGGTGCTAGTGGTAAAGAAACTGTCTGCCAGTGCAGGAGACATAAAGACATGGTTTTGATCCCTGGGTCGGGAAGATCCCCTGGATGAGGGCATGGCCACCCACCCCAGTATTCTTGCCTGGAGAATCCCATGGACAGAGGAACCTGGCAGGCTATGGTCAAGAGGGTCACAGAGAGTCAGACACGACTGAATGACTTGACTTAGCACATACAAACATGTGTGCAGAATATGCATATGCATGGCATAGCCCTGGAAGGATGTCCAAGAAATTATGTGCTGTTGTTTGGAGGAGGGGGACTAGAGAACTGGGAAGGGGACTGGGAGGGGCTAGAAACTGATTTTCCTTCCCACCTTTTGTTCTCCTTTGGAATTTTTCAGGTGCGAGTGTCTCACCCACACATTTATGCAGGTACTGATGTTATATAACAAATTTGCTCACCACCTGTAATGTCGGACTGACCCGGCTTGAGGGCCAGCTGCACTGTGACACTCGCTGGAGTCTGGGATTCGGTTTGCTCATCTGTAGAATGGGGACAATCCTGATCTAAGGCAGCTAAGACGGTTTGTGTCTTCCAGGGAGGCGACGATTTTGCTCGCTGTCCCATGGAACCCCCACGGTGGTGGGGGAAGTGTCAGTTCTGGGTTTGTTTTTAAGGGTGAGAGGTCAGGCAGATCTGGGCCACAGGGTGCAGGGTGTCAGTGGCCCCACAAGCCTAGCCTACCCTCCCCTCACCAGCCTCCGTGCTCCCCCAGGACCTCCTGTCCACAATCCACGCTCACTTGTCTCCACCTGCTCCTCCAACTCAGATCAGCTCCATCCTCCATCTCGAGTCATGATTCACAGCTTCCCCCAAACCCACTACATGTTAGAATCTTCTAGATCTTTATCTCATCATCCCCAAGACTCCAACATATAGGATTTGGGGTTTTCTGTCTGGAGAGAAGCCTAAGGACCATCCCCTGAAGGGGGACAAGGGGTGTGCTCGGGACCTCCCAGCGAGCCGGTGCTGTTCCTCAGCACCCCTGCCCCAACTCAAAATACTGCATCCTCACTCAACCACGCCTCCCTGACCAGGGTGGCCATGCAGCCTCACCCCACCCAGTCTTCTCGGTCACATCTGTGTGATTACATATCTTCTATGTCTCCCTGGATTATAAACTCCAAGAGGCCAGGGAGCTGGGATTATCCACCATGACAGGGTCCCTCCCCAGCGTCTTGTGCTCATTGGAGCTCAGCCAGCATCTGCTGAAGGGATGATGAGAGCACATAGGAAGTGTGTTCTCTCTTGAAACAATTCTCCAGAATCTGAGAGCATTCCCCCTGTCTGTTCTCTGTGGTCCAGGCGCTGGTGTCTGGCACTCACAGCTCCTAGCCAGATCAGACTCTCCCCCCCGTCACCCTCCCTCCATCAGAGCCTGCAGCCCCATCAGACACACACACCAGGTTTCACCACTGGATCGTCCCCAGGCTGTCACTCACACCCTGGACACCCCTTTCCTAGGCAACTCCGACGGGCTTTCAGGTGGCCTTCCTGGCCTATCCAGTGAGAACACACACCCTCCCTCACCTGTGCCAACCCCGGAGACACTCAAGTCAAAAGCTGCGTTTCTCTGACCCATGCAAGCACAAGCACATGGGTTTTGGGCAAAACCAGGACCTCCTGCTTCCCTGCAAGGCAGGATGGGAAAGAAGGCCCTGCAGGGCTCAAAACCTGATCCTCCCGGGCTCTCGCAAGAGTTCCTCAACCACAGCTCAGCTCTCCCGCCCAGCACGCAGCTCTTCCCACTGGTGGTTGTGACAGTTAACTGAGGGAATGAGCTGAGCAGCGTAGTAAGCAATCAAGGATCAGCTGTCATCATCACCATCATCCCCCTCATCACCACTTTTGAATGTGTTGACTCAGCTGCACACATCCTTTGTGGGAGCCCATGAGCACGTCTGCTTTGCCGAGCTCTGCCTGCACCAACAGGCCACCCCAAGCAAGGAGAGACCAGCTGACTCTTCCCTGTGCTTCAGGGTTTGCAGAGAGTGAGACATCAAAGGCCCCAGGTGCCTAAGGCTGTCTGGCAGGATGGAGGCACTTTTTTGGGGTGGGGGAGGGGTGGCGAATTGATATTGCTGGACAGGTGTCAATCACAGTCACCTTTCCCTGTGCCTGCCAGCATCCTGCAGGGCCAGCAGCTGCCACTGTGGTCCACACAGCCCCCTCCCATTAATATATCCACCCAGCGAAGGCATAAGTGATGGCTTATCATCCTTAGGACCTGGATCTATGGGGTAGAGCCTGGGCAACCTGCCACGTGGGCCATCAAAGAAAAGAATAGAAGTCCTGGAGAACAGAGGCCCTGTCCACATGGGATCCCCAATTGCTCTGTACGATCCTGAAACTGAGCACTTTGGAAGAAACTGAGGACTTTGGAAGAACACTGTCCCAGGGGCTGCCCTGGTGGCATCTGGGCCTGCTGTCCCTCTCTTGGCCACCTGACAGCACCTCCTTGGGGAACATCTACTGTGTTAACTGAGAAAAGCATGCTCACAACCCTCCATTCATTCCAACTCAGAGAGACCATTGATTGATTGTTTTCCTTTTCCCACAGAGTACCCTAGGTAGAAACAACCAAGCCTAATTACAAACTCACATTTTTTCTGCAAATTAAAGCACAGTGAGATACCATTCCACATGTATGAGAACAGCAAACATTGAAAAGCCCATCAAAACTGAGTGTTGGCAGAGATGCCGAGCAACAGGAATTCTCAGAAATGGAGGCAAAAGGCTCAGCCACTCTGGGACCTTTGGACAGTTCCTGAGTTTAACCAGCAGATGTCATGTGACCCAGCAATTCCACTCCTAGGAATTCACCCAAAAGGAAGGAAAGCATATGTACAAATGTGTTCAGAACAGCTTTATGGATGCATGCATGTATATATACATGCTAAGTCACTTCAGTTGTGTCCAACTCTTTGCAACCCTATGGACTGTAGCCCAACAGGTTCCCCTGTTTATAGGATTCTCCAGGCAAGAATACTGGGGTGAGCACCCCTCATCCTCCAGGGGATCTTCCCAACGCAGGGATCCAATTGGGATCCCTTGTGTCTCCTGTATTAGCAGGCAGGTTTTTTTTTTTTTTTTTTTTTACCACTAGTGCCACCTGGGAAGCCCAGCCTTTTGGATAACAGTCCCCAGATTGGAGACAGCCCAAGTATCTCTCAATAGTAGAGAATAGTAAAGTTTGAGGTATATCCATACAACAAAATACATTCATACAAAATAACAAATTGCTGATATAGACAACACCACGGCTGGTTCTCAAAAGCATTAAACTAGGTGAAAGAGGCCAGATGTGACCATGTATATCCATGCGTGTGTGTGCGCTCAGTCGTGTCTGACTCTGTAACTCCACGGACTGTAGCCCACCGGTTTCTCGGTCCATGGGGTTTTCTAGGCATGAATACTGGAGTGGATTGCCATTTCGTACTCCAGGGGATCTTCCCAACCCAGGAATTGAACCTGCGTCTCCTGTGGTTCCTGCATTGGCAGGCAGATTTTTTACCTCTGAACCATGTGGGAAGCCCCTAAATGTCTGTATCAGCCCGATTACAGGAAGTTCATGAACAAGCAGAGTTAGTCTGTGGTACCAATAGTCAGAACATTGGTTGTCTTTGGGTTACCAGGGTTGAGGAGTAGATGGTTGTCACCTGGAAACAGAGAGGGGGACTTTCTGGGTAGAAGGAAATGCCTTATGTCTTCTTTTATTTTGAGGGATTACAGTTGCATTACAATGTTGTATTAGTTTCTACTGTACAGCAAAGTGAATCAGCTATATGTATACATATATCCCTTCTTTTTGGAAAAGCTTTATGTCTTGATTGGGATGCCAGTCGCACAGGTAGATACCTAGTAGAATTTCCAGAGCTGCAGTCTTAAATGTGAGTTTTTCACTGATTGTAAATTTACCTCAGACCGCATTTCCTAAGGCCAGATTTCTAGCCTGGCTCCTTCATCAGTGCTTCTTATCTTTGATTGGAAATATCTCTAAACCCAAAGACCCTCGTGGTGGAGGTCCTCCTGTGCTCCAAACATACGCACTTGAAAAGCGAATCCCTTAAGCAGTTTTGGCTTCCCTGGTGGCTCAGCTGGTAAAAAATCTGCTTGCAATGTACAAGACCTGGGTTCGATCCCTGGGTTGGAAAGATCCCCTGGAGAAGGGAAAACTATCCCACTCCAGTATTCTGGCCTGGAGAATTCCATGGACATACTGTATGTATAGTCATGGGGTCACAGACAGTTGACATGAGTAAGCTTTTTTTAAAGCAGTTTGCAGCACTTAAGGATAATTCAACGCTATTTTGATACTGAGGTGGACACATGTGGCATTGTTCTGTGTATATGAACAATTCTGGATATTTTCTTACCTACCAAGGAGGAGGTTACATGTGCCATTTCTTAGCCTTGGAATTCCTGTTGGGGCCATCTATCAAGGCCCAGGAGGGTCTGTGTTATCAGTGATGGAATTTTGTTTACAGGGAGCAAGGTACGCTGGAACAGCCTGATGGGCTGATGGGTAGGATACCCTCTCAAGTGATTGATGTAATTAACGGCTTAAAGGCTCAGGAAACTGAGGTGCTGGCTGCACCCAGCTGGGCTGGGCCGGGCCTCCAGACAGAGACAAGCCTGGGGAGTAGTTAGATTTGGTCTTGACCTGGCCACACTTCTCTATGTTGGAACTGTTACTTATTCTTCCCCCCAACTCTTGCATCTTCCCCTTTCCAACAACTCCAAAGAAGCTCACTTATGTAGGGAAGAGGGTCAAGGCTTCAGAGCTGTCCTGTAGCAACCAGCCAGGTTCACATGATAAAGAACGGCAGAGCCAGGTGACCTCTGACCCTGAAAATCCTCCATCCCTCCTGGAGCTTCCACTCCCATGTCTGCCCAGACGCTCATCCACCACCTCCCTGCATTTTGCACCGGCCGCACATCCTGGACTTATTTACCGTCAAAAGTGGGTACTTCTCATGACACCTGGGAGAGTCCCCATCTCTGGACACCTGATCCTAGTCAGAGGCCTTCATAGCACAGAGTTCAGGGCTGAACTGATGAAGGGGAAGGAGGGGGCAGAGGATGCTCAATACTATGGTTTGAGGGACTGACTGGCCTATGCCCCTTCCACAATCTGTTTTAGGAGTCTCCTGGGGACACACACTCTTCTGGATTTGATTTTTCTTCTGTCAATTAAGGATGCTGTGTGTAAGGCCACTATGTCACCTAAAGATCAAACTCTAAATAACGTTTAGTGTCTGCCCCGGAAGCACGCTTGCTGAGCCTAGATCCCAGGCTGGAGCAGAGAGGCTGCGAAATGTCAAACGCCGGACGCAACGCAAACACCCCGGGGAGCAGCCGCGTGTCAATCAATTAAAAGGATGGTGATTAGCATTTTGGTGAAGGCAGCTAGAAGGGAGACAAGACACAGAAGGGTCTTTTCTCAACTACAGGGTCATTTTGACTTCATCAATCTATTGACTGTTTTCACCCCTGGAATTAAAAAATGCGATGTGTTACCTGAGTAAAAAATGTGGTGGTGAGATATCATTACCACTCAAGTCTGGCTTCCTGGATGTCAACTAGGAGTGGAGTGGGCAGGTGGCTCTGAAATTTCTCTGCTTGTCCTGACCACTGGGAAGGAAGTTTCCGGAGGAACTTGGAGTTCTAAAGTTCTGGGCTGACAGCTTTCCCCGAGGAGGACTGCTGGGAGGACATTCGGCTCACTGTGCTGAACTTGGACAGCTGGTGTGTCCCAAGATGTGCATGGGCGGGGGTGAACCCACCCTGGGTCCCCAGCAGACACTGAGGACTACTTCCTACCCATTTCTGTGCTCCAGCCCATGGATTCTCATTTGCTCTTTATATCCCTTTGCTTTTTGCCTCTATTTCAACTCCCTCTCTCAACTTTCTCAGCCCTATGTGGGTTTTGATTATTCCCTGATGGCTCAGATATTATAGAATCTGCCTGCCTGCAATGCAGGAGACATGGGATCAGTCCCTGGGTCGGGAAGATCCTGGAGGAGGGAATGGAAACCCACTCCTGGGAAATCTCAGGCAAGAGGAACCTGGTGGGCTACAGTCCATGAGACTGCAAAGAATTGGACATGACTGAGTGACTAATACTTTCACACTTTTCTTTCTTAGCCCTTTAAAAAAATTTCTATGCTTTGGGGACCCTGGTGGAGCCACCCTTTAAGTGGGAAATGAACCTGCTGTGTGGACACCAAGCCTGGCTCCAGCCTTAGCTTCTATGTAAACCAGAGCTGCAGGACTAGTCCCTCCCAGCCTGTGTAGGTCAACCCAGTCCACTGTAGGCCAGTCCGGCCCAGCCCAGCCTCAATCTATCTGAGCAGACTTCCCTCTTGCCATCACCCTGGGCTGGAGCAGCCAGAGCTGCGGGGGCCAACAGGAACGTGCTTGTCAAGCAGCCAACGTTATGAACTGATGGAACAAGGAAATTGGATTCCTGATATTCTAAATTAAAAATTATGCTAACTTCTCTTTCCAAATACCCACTCTAAATACAAATGTATATTAAAATGCACGGAAGGAGAAAGCAAGGGAAGGCTGTGAGCCTGTCTCTTATACACATCTTCAAGGCTTCAGAGCTGTCCTGTAGCAACCAGCCAGGTTCACATGATAAAGAACGGCAGAGCCAGGTGACCTCTGACCCTGAAAATCCTCCATCCCTCCTGGAGCTTCCACTCCCATGTCTGCCCAGACGCTCATCCACCACCTCCCTGCATTTTGCACCGGCCGCACATCCTGGACTTATTTACCGTCAAAAGTGGGTACTTCTCATGACACCTGGGAGAGTCCCCATCTCTGGACACCTGATCCTAGTCAGAGGCCTTCATAGCACAGAGTTCAGGGCTGAACTGATGAAGGGGAAGGAGGGGGCAGAGGATGCTCAATACTATGGTTTGAGGGACTGACTGGCCTATGCCCCTTCCACAATCTGTTTTAGGAGTCTCCTGGGGACACACACTCTTCTGGATTTGATTTTTCTTCTGTCAATTAAGGATGCTGTGTGTAAGGCCACTATGTCACCTAAAGATCAAACTCTAAATAACGTTTAGTGTCTGCCCCGGAAGCACGCTTGCTGAGCCTAGATCCCAGGCTGGAGCAGAGAGGCTGCGAAATGTCAAACGCCGGACGCAACGCAAACACCCCGGGGAGCAGCCGCGTGTCAATCAATTAAAAGGATGGTGATTAGCATTTTGGTGAAGGCAGCTAGAAGGGAGACAAGACACAGAAGGGTCTTTTCTCAACTACAGGGTCATTTTGACTTCATCAATCTATTGACTGTTTTCACCCCTGGAATTAAAAAATGCGATGTGTTACCTGAGTAAAAAATGTGGTGGTGAGATATCATTACCACTCAAGTCTGGCTTCCTGGATGTCAACTAGGAGTGGAGTGGGCAGGTGGCTCTGAAATTTCTCTGCTTGTCCTGACCACTGGGAAGGAAGTTTCCGGAGGAACTTGGAGTTCTAAAGTTCTGGGCTGACAGCTTTCCCCGAGGAGGACTGCTGGGAGGACATTCGGCTCACTGTGCTGAACTTGGACAGCTGGTGTGTCCCAAGATGTGCATGGGCGGGGGTGAACCCACCCTGGGTCCCCAGCAGACACTGAGGACTACTTCCTACCCATTTCTGTGCTCCAGCCCATGGATTCTCATTTGCTCTTTATATCCCTTTGCTTTTTGCCTCTATTTCAACTCCCTCTCTCAACTTTCTCAGCCCTATGTGGGTTTTGATTATTCCCTGATGGCTCAGATATTATAGAATCTGCCTGCCTGCAATGCAGGAGACATGGGATCAGTCCCTGGGTCGGGAAGATCCTGGAGGAGGGAATGGAAACCCACTCCTGGGAAATCTCAGGCAAGAGGAACCTGGTGGGCTACAGTCCATGAGACTGCAAAGAATTGGACATGACTGAGTGACTAATACTTTCACACTTTTCTTTCTTAGCCCTTTAAAAAAATTTCTATGCTTTGGGGACCCTGGTGGAGCCACCCTTTAAGTGGGAAATGAACCTGCTGTGTGGACACCAAGCCTGGCTCCAGCCTTAGCTTCTATGTAAACCAGAGCTGCAGGACTAGTCCCTCCCAGCCTGTGTAGGTCAACCCAGTCCACTGTAGGCCAGTCCGGCCCAGCCCAGCCTCAATCTATCTGAGCAGACTTCCCTCTTGCCATCACCCTGGGCTGGAGCAGCCAGAGCTGCGGGGGCCAACAGGAACGTGCTTGTCAAGCAGCCAACGTTATGAACTGATGGAACAAGGAAATTGGATTCCTGATATTCTAAATTAAAAATTATGCTAACTTCTCTTTCCAAATACCCACTCTAAATACAAATGTATATTAAAATGCACGGAAGGAGAAAGCAAGGGAAGGCTGTGAGCAAAGTGGGACCTGTTGAAACTGGGGGCATGCTACAGCCATCCCTCCATCCTCCCACCCCCACCCTTCAGATTCCAGAAAGTCTTCGCCATGCAAATTGCTGGCACCCGAAGGAAGAGCTAATACAAACAGTAAATGAGAAACCAAGACTATGATGACTTCACCTTCTGGGGCCCCTCTCGGTTTGAGCAGAAGACACCTGCTGGGTGGCGGAGCATCCAACTGGGAATTTAATGAGGCTCCAGTACCT
>SJYV01007475.1:1091797-1225149 GCA_006410875.1 Neotragus pygmaeus
TCACCAGAGCGGACGGACCAGGCCTTCTGTGCACCAGGCTGCTGCTTCTTGCTCAGAAATTAGCCCAAGAGATGCCTGGGGAGCCAAAGTGACTTCTTCAATAACTGCGATTTGAATTTCTTCCCCATGTTCACGGGGGCCTTAGGTCTACATGGATCACACGTGTCAGCATCCACAGATCCTCAGTCCTGGCAGGTGCAGTTTTTCTTCAGAGCTCCTCCCTAACCCCACCATCCCAACTGGCCTGGCTATAAAGGGGTCGGATTGATCAGTGGCCAGTCGGAGAGAGAAGCGGAAGGCCAGCCCGGGAACAAGGGCGCAGTGCAGGAGAGGTTGGCTGGTCCTGAGCAGGGCGTCCAGGAGAAGGAGCCCAAATCTGGCCCCAAAGGACAACTTCTCTGTGCCTCCTGCTGGCTCCTCTGCTCTCCTCAGAGTAGTAGTTGGGGGTGCATCTTTAAACTTCTGTGCAACTGTACGGAGAGGGGCACAGCACTCATTGATCCCCCAGCCCAGGACACCCAGTGACTGAGCTCTCAAGCCCATGTCACCACCCTGCGGTCACCACTGCCTTTGGAAGGGCAGTTATGACCCTGACTCCCACCAGCATCACCTAACTGCTTGGCACATTGTTAAGTGGAACCATTCAGAACAGACCTTCGAAACACTGGGCTCCCCTCACCCACCGAGTCTGGAATTCATCCAGGTCACAGAGGTTGCCAATGGCAACTAGCACAGGATTCTGTCACGAGGATGGACCATGATGTGTTCATCCCACGTCTAGTGACCAGTCTTTGGGCTACGCCAGGCCTGAGCTCTTGGGGAAAAGCATTTCTGTGAATACTCAATACCTGAGTTTGGGTGGACGTAGGAATCTGTACCTGGCAGTGGACTGGGGCCAGAGGCCAGACATGCAAATCACTAACGATGCAAGGCAAGTGTTCATACAGATCCTATAAACGATTCTTCTTATTCTTCACTGGATTAACCACTTTGATTTTGGGAATTGCCATGGTAGCTTTCTCTCTGGATCACAAAACATTCTCCCTTGCCATGACAGTGATTGCTACGGCCATTGTGTTCCTCATTGTTATCGGAGTGGTAGTCTTTGATGAAGTCTGCCAAAAGTCAGAGCGGCTCCTCACTCCCAAGGTGGAAGAGTCGGGGAGGGACAGAATCAAGCAGGTGGAAGTTTAAGCTTAAGTCACGGAGTCAGCAGCTGCCTCTCATCTTATCTGAAACCTGGATATCTTTAGGCCTTTGGACCTTTTAAGTCTCTTGAGCATTTTAAAAGGAATAAAAGTTGACTTTTTAAAAGCTTTAAAAAAAAATAGAAAGGCTGTCTGGCTCTCACCATGCAGGGTCCATCCAAATGCCACGTGCCCAGAGGTGCCTCTCCAGACCTCACAAGCTGACACTCCCCACCCCTTTCAGGAGGTTCCTCCTTTCCTCCTCTGCAGAGCACTTGTCAGAATTTGTAGTTGGATGTTTTTTATTTGTACATTTGTTTAAAGCCTCTCTCCCTGTGGCGCCAAGACCCCCATAAAGCAGGGAGCTGATTTTGCCTTCTTTGCACTCATCCACTCCACTGACATTTATTAAGCTCCAACTGCATGCATGACACCTGAGATTCAGTTGTGCATTAGACCAAGTTCCTGTCTTCAGGCACGGTGAAACCCAATGGTGCACGGAGATTTTAAGCAGACAATGTTGGAGTCATAAGTACTCAGAGCAGAGTGGGGGATGTATAGAAAGAGCAGGGGCCACAGAGGAGGAGCAGGAGGGATGCAGTGGCTGTAGCAAGAAGCTCAAGCGGGAGGGGATGAGGTCAAGAGATGGGTGGTAATGAGGATGGCGGTGGAGGAACATCAGGGGGTCTGCTCAGAGGGTGGGAGGGAACCCCAAGCCCAGCCCAGTCCTCAGGTGTTTGTTGAATAAATGAATGAGTGTCCTCCTAATCATTCATATGGCTGACACAACTTCTGAGCACTCTTCCTGTCTACCCCTTGGAGTCCTTTTCCCTTTTGGAAACTGCAGCTTCAGAAGGTCCACTGAACACATTTGCACACAGAGAGTCTTTCACTTCCCTCCCTGACCTTACTGGACAAGACCACCCCTGCCAACACCTGGCCACATGGAGTGGCATTTCCAGGTGGTGCTAGCGGTAAAGAACTTGCCTGCCAGTGCAGGAGACATAAGAGAATCAAGTAAGACCCTGGGTCAGGAAGATCCCCTGGAGGAGGGCATGGCTACCCACTCCAGTATTCTTGCATGGAAAATGCCACGGACAGAGGAGCCTGGTGGCCTATAGTCCATAGGGTCGCACAAAGCTGAACATGACTGAAGCGACTTAGCACGTTGCAAGTAAACTCGCAGGAAGCTACATTGAGGACAGGGGGACAAGTAGCATTTTAGGATTCTCTGACCCTCAAGGCTGCTCTTCCATTTCTATGGAGGAAATCATGAACTTCTAAAAGGCCACCCAGGGCCCCTCAACACCTGTCCCTTCATCCCCATCTATTCTCACTTTCCAGAAATGCCACTGGAATGGCAGCAAAATAGACACTTCTCTTTAGAACTTAAATGGGACTCTGGATCTTCGGGGGGAGGGAGGGGGGAATGTGGGGAGCCCTGTGGGCACCAGGCCTGTAGAAATGGCCGCACTTGTAGCAGCTGTTTCCATGAGAAAGAACCCCCAAGATTAAACAAAGATGGCTTGTTTTGGCCGAGCAAACTTGGGAGTTGAAAGTCTCCAGATAATACGTGTGAAGTTTCACAGCTCTGAGAACAAGGACATGACCAGAGGCAGCTGAGGAAATCCAGGCAGAGGTCAGTATTCCACTTTGAGCTGTCTGCACACAGGAGGCCCGAGTGCCGGGCCCAGGACGGGAGCCAGGAGAGAATGCTGTCTCCACGGTTTGGCTTTTCAACATCAGGACTAGAAACAAACTTGAGAAAGGTCAGTGAGAGATAAACAGGAATGCAGTGTGGGTGGGATGGTAGGGTCTCTCTTTTCCTTCACCCACCCATCTCTCTCTCTCTCAAGAATCAGGCGAGTGGAAAGCATTTTGTTCGTCAATGCTAAGATTCTGAATCAGCCATTTAATCATGCCATCCTCTATCCTAATAAACACCATTTTGTTTATCCATATATTCAACTATCCTGGCATTGACTCACTTAACCATCTTTCTGATCATCCATCCACCCATTTGTTTATCTGTTTGCCCTTCCTTCCATCCATCTAACATCCAACCATCCATTAAAATAGAACTATCCACTCATCCACCCATCTGTGCATCCACCCATCCTACAAATATATCTTGCACCAACTCTGGACCAGACACTCTTCTAGGAAGGACATGCATGCTGAGTTGCTTCAGCCATGTCCAACTCTTGGCGATTCTTTGGACTGTAGCCCACCAGGCTCCTCTGTCCATGGGATTCCCCAGGCAAGAATACTGGAGTGTGTTGCTGTGCCCTCCTCCAGGAGATCTTCCCAACCCAGGGATCGAACCCCCAACTCTTATGTCTCCTTCATTCGCAGGAGGGTTCTTTACCACCTGAGAAGCCCTCTAGGAGGTACAGTGGTGAACAATACAGACCCAGCCTTCCTGGAGCTCATTTCCTAATGATAAAATCCCAGATACTCATTGACTGCCTAGGTTGGCCCTGAAATAGGAGAGAGAGATGCAAAGTGAGCAGTTGCCCCAGACCTCTAAGAGCTGGGGTGGCTGATACTTGACTCTTAGCGACCCCATGGACTGCAGCCTACCAGGCTCCTCTGTCCATGGGATTCTCCAGGCAAGAATACTGGAGTGGGTTGCCATGCCCACCTCCGGGGGTCTTCCTAACCCAGGGATCGAACCGAGGTCTCCCCCATAGCAGGTGGATTCTTTACAACTGAGCCACCAAGGAAGCCCAGAGGGGATAGGTGACCCTAAATTGTCTTCCACAGGCAGAGGTGAGCTGATGGGCAGCTCTTAATGAAGGATTAAGAGCCCAGGAAGCACCCAGCAGAAGTCCATGGCCTCAGAAAAACTGTCTCTTTCTGTCTTGGAAGTCACATGCCTCTCACCAGAACTGAGCTCCTAGTGCCAGTTTCAGCTCCTCACTCTCAGGGGCCTTGGTCATTGACAAGGTGAAGTGGGCCCATCAACCCTGAAGTCCTTTCTGCCAGAATCAGAGGCCATCGGACACCTGCAACCTCCTTTACAAATCCAGAGTTGCTTGGAGGGTGCCCCCAGGGTGGAGACCCCACTAATAGCTTCCAGAACCCTCCCAGGGCGATCAAACCACTGGGACCTCTGTTCCCTCCCTCGACTGCAAAATGAGAAGCTCTAGAGAGATGAGCCCAGATTCATATAATGTCATGGCTAAAAAAGGCTCATAATCATAACTAGGCTCTGCCCCAGGGCCTTTGAAACTCAGAGCGCATTCATTCATTCACTCCACTGATGTTTTTGAACACCTTCTTTGTGCCAGACAAGGGGCCAGGTATGCCAATGCAAGGATGAAAGGGCATGTTCTAGGGGGGCAGGAGGAACATGAGCATATAAACAAACAGAATAAAATTCCAGGCTATGATAAGGCGCGATGCTGTATGAAGGGAGACGATGTAACCTGGAGAAGTAACCATTGAGTTGAGGATTAAAGAATACGACGGATTGGCCATGGGCAGATCAGAGCATTTCAAAGGAATCAGCATGTGCAAAGGGCCTGGGGTGGGAACCTACGCAGAGAGTACCACCAGCTGAACAAAGGCCGGAGTGGCTTAGGAAAGTGCAAGGGGAAGGGGAGGCATGGGTGCAGGCAGAGAGGACAGGGGAGGACCTGGGCTACTGTCCCCACCCCTGGCTTCATTCCCAGTGAGTTGGGAGCTGCTGGTGAGTTCTAAGCCAGGGTTTATAGTTTAAGGTTCATTTTGGTAAAAAGCGTGGATGTAGGAGCCAGAGACGAACTGACCCTTGGAGATGCTAAATCATGGCTCTTAGGCAGAGCCAGGCTGTCAATATTTCTGTAGAGTTAAGTGCTCGGGCAGAGGTGGACCACTCTGCAGGCTTCAGTCACTTGGCAGTGGACACTAGTAAACTGAGACCCCGAAGGATCAGCAATGCTCTGAAGATAGGCCCAGGGCTGCTGGCTTCTCTGCCTACCTTAGGCACAGAAGTGAAGCGGTGCCGACAGAGGCGAGAACTCAGATGCAAGAAGCTTTCTGAGAGTCTGTTAGTCGTGCCTCAAGCAGAAAGGAAGAAAAGAGCTCAGAAATGAGGGAGGGAGGTCGACAAGCCATACAAAGTTGGGCTAATGAAAGAAAAATCAATTTGTGCTCCTTTGCAGGAAGAGGGCTGCGTGTGGCCCAAATTACTCCTCTGGGTTATTCGGTTTTGCCTTCAAATTAGAAAATTGTAGTTATTACAGCCCCAGGATTGACTGGCATGGAGGCAGCTTCAGGTTAGCACCTCTGGCTTTGTCTCTCCAGGTACAGCTGAGAAGTGGGTCTCATTTCCTCCCTGGTAGGGTCCTCTCCAGGGTGATGAAGAAGGGAGGGCAAAGGCTGGGCATCTCCAAGCGGCTGATGAAGCAGCAACAGTTCCCAGTATGCACTGAACCCCTGGCTCCTTGGATTTGGCACATGCCGACACATTGCATACCTCTGATAGTCAAAGGGGTGCAGTCACAGCAGCCCCTCTCTGAAGCCCCTGCCCACAGGCTGTGTGCTGTCCCCGACTCCAGCATGGCAGTAATTGCCCATTGATCATCCATAGGCTTTAACCTTAATTCCCTTAAGCCTCAGTAAATAGCCCTTAATTCACAATCACCTGAAATGCTACTGATTAAAAAAAAATTTTTTTTAACCTGTAATAAGTCTCCAGCCCACTGCCTCCCAGAAGGAAGTAGATGATTTCTAACCCCCTCCCCAGAGCCATTAAAACACCTCCACTCCACCCCCCCAACCCCAAATAAAATCCCATCTCTCAAGCACAAAATAGATGGGTTTTTTTTTGTCTTTTTCTTCCAGAAACAAACTCAGTTAAGATTTCTTTAAAGTCTTGTGACTCCTTTACCAACAAATATTATATTATTGCAAGATTGTAACTCAGTTTTCTCTTTGTTAAAACTAATCTTAGAATATTCAGTCTTTTCCCTAAAATGTGGATGAAATCTTTGTTTACATTGTGGGTTGTCTGCCCAAATAGCAGAGGTCTCATATTTCTTCCAAATAACTTGTGCTTTGTGCTAACGTTGGCGTGCTTTGGTCATTATTTATTGTAGTTCAATGACCTTTTAAATTCCTAACAGCTCCAAGAACAAAGGCAAGGGGCTAGGGCGTGTTAGTTTTGCAATTTGTTATTAATTTGCAGTCCTTGGATGTGAGCAACTACCTTCCCTCTGGTGTGAGGGGGGCCTCATTTTTGTTCAGTTGCTAAGTCATGTCCGACTCTTTGTGACCCCCTATGGACTGCAGCATGCCAGGTTTCTCTGTCCTCCACTATCTCCCGGAGTTTGCTCAAAATCATGTCCACTGAGTCAATGATGCCATCTACTCATCTCATTCTCTGTCGTCCCTTATCCTTTGCCGTCAATATTTCCCAGCATCACAGTCTTTTCCAATGAGTTGGCTCTTTGCATCAGGTGGCCAAAGTATTGGAGTTTCAGCATCAGTTCTTCCAATGAATACTCAGGGTTGATTTCCTTTAGGACTGACTGGTTTGATCTCCTTGCAGTCCAACCCCCATCCTGTGTGAGGTGGGTTTCCATTTGCCAGCGGTTCTCCCCTGACCCTGACTGTCCCTGGTCACTTTTGCCCACCCTATTAGACGAGAGACGTGTGTCAAAGAGCCCCTTCTCCATGACACTCCACCTGTTCAGGTACATTAAGGCCATGCCCAGACAGGAGGACACTTGTACCACACTGATTTTTTCCCTAAAGCTCTGTTCTTTGCATATCATCATCTTTAGAGGAGATAAATTGATAAGAAGACTTTTTTTTTTTTAATCACAAACTGTGTTTGTTGTTCAAGCGCTAAATTCATCCACTAGTCAAGTTCCCACATATTAATCATGTTCCCAACTGGGAGGGGGGTGTATATTGGAAAGCCTAGAGGGGCAGGTGGAGTGTGCAGGCATCTGAATTTGATATTGCTTGGCTGGGCCACTTGCTAGTTCTGTCATCTTGGACAAGTCCCTTTAGCCTCTCTACAGTGTGGTTTCCTCATCGATGAAAAGGATATCAGAGTGACAAAACTGAATAGAACCACACACACATATGCGCACACACACACACACACAAATGGTGCATGAAAAAGCAGTGATTTCTGAATAAGGGCTGCAGATTCAACCAATGTCAAGCAGATTCAACCTGCTTTCAATACTATACTGTGGTCATATAAGATACCACCCTTTGGGGGAAGCGTACATGAGACCCCTCTGTTCTTTGCAGTTTCCTGTCTATTTCAAAATTTAAAAGCTGCTTTTCATAAGCAACAAGGTCCTGTTGTTTAGTGCATGGAGTTATATTCAATATCCTGCAATAAACCATACCAGAAAAGAATATGAAAAAGAATATATATTTGTATAACTGAATCACTTTGCTGTAAGCAGAAATTAACACAACATCGGAAATCAACTATACTGAATAAAATAAAAAAATTTTTTTAAAAAGATTGTTTTCCTAAGGCCATAACAGCATAGATTTCACCAGTTGGATGGGATTCAGAGAACTAAGTCCATGCAGAGTGCTGAGTGCCAAGCCTGGCATTAGTATGTGTTTAATAAATGAGATTTATTTTTGACCTACCAGTCTATGCATTTAAACCACTGGCGGCTCCTTTTCCCATTAGGAGTGCTCAGAAAATCAGAACAGTTTGTTGAAAGGGTGTCTGCCCTGCTAGGCAAAAGTAAAATTATTCCTTTTGTGGATTCATTTATTGTCAAGGTTAATGGTTGCTAATTAGCCAACAGGTGTCAAAACACCAGCTCAATTAGATATGCTGGTTGTTCGTTGGCTCCTAGAAGTGAGCAGGGAGCAAGCAGAGCCTTGGGGAGACTTTGGGGTCAGTAAATCGAGACAAATAAAGTATGAATAAGGTACGGATGACCTTGGCTGCTGGCTGTGTGGTACTTGTTGTCCCTCCTACCCTGTAGGAAATCAGGTCTCCCCCAGCCCTTTGCAAAGCAAAGTCCATCTCAGGTAGAAATAAAGCTCTGCCCTCATTTCCGCTCTTAAGTACTAGGCATCACCTTCTGCAGACACCGACGGCGCTGCTCCTTACCTCTGATAAAGACAAGCCCCTGCTGCTCCTTTTTAAGCCCTTCGGTTGTTCACACTGACAGGCAGCTGAAAGTGCCACAGGCAAAGCTGCACCCAGATTCACACTCACATCCCATCATTGCTGTGTGACCTTGTGCAGCTTCCTTAACCTCTCTGGGCCTAAACTTTCTCTTAGAGACTGTCTATTAAAAACACTTTGATGTTAACACAAGCAAAAACTGGCTAAGGGGGCCTATAGGAATACTATTTTTGCCACTCTTTTCTAAGTCTCAACTGATCTAAAAATTAAAAGTAAAAAAAAATTTAACCTGAGCACTAATCCGAGCACTAACTTCCTAGGTCGTCTGAGGACTGAAGATGACAAATGTGAAGTTGCTTGGCACGTACTTGGCAATCGCTAGCTTTTATGCAGAAGAAACAAACAGCCCAAACATCGCTTCATCTTTTTTTTTTCTCTCTACCCCCTGCTGTACTCTGTTTCAGATTAGGAAAACAGATTGATCCAGCTCTAAAGGGGTGATGTAAATTAAAGAAGCTGATGGTGTACGAAAGCACAGTGGCAATTCCCTGAAGGGAGGCATGTTTCTACCCCTTGGAGTTACAATCACAACCTTAAAAACAAATTCCTGGGGCCACCAGCTGAACGCACTGCCACTTCTCCCAAATGAGGGATTTAGGGCCGCCTTCTCCCCAGGGCCATGCCAGGCAGGAGATATGGGGGGGGGCTGGCATTAGACCCACCTGGTGAGACTAGGAGGAGGCTGAGCATCTTCCCATGGCTGATCTCCTAGGCGCTCCAGGCAAGTTTAACGCTCTGTGTCGTTCTGGATCCTGGGGACAGGTGAAAAATGCCCTGTATCATTTCTGCTATTAAAGCAGGAGGGGACCCTGATTATACTTACAGGGAGAGTTGGCAGGGGGAAGGCAATTCAATTAAACCAAAGGCAGGACGCAGGGGAAGTTTGGAAGGAGGGTTGATGGCTGAAATGCTTCATCCACACACAATTCCGTCCCCACCTGGAGGCTGCAGAGAAGCCACGTCCTGCCCAAGATTTACAGCCCAGAGTGTCGCCTCCACAGGGTAATAAACTGTGTCTTCTAATCGATGCTGGCGCTGGCTGCTGTCTGCAGCCTGGCCGCCCATTTAGCAAAATCACTGAGTAATGGAAAACGCAATCAAGTTGCATAATGAGTCTGGGTAATTAGATGGACTGGGCCGAATGGCCCAGCTAAATATATTCAGGCCAGCATATTAATTAAAAGGTTGACACTACAAGCGCCGCCCGAAGTGCCCCATTAATTATTCTTTGAATCCAAAGGTCAGACGTAGTGGGAGAATTACAGGACGTCGATCACATTGCTCAACGCCAGGCCTTTGCGATGAGCATCCACCATCTACCATCCACTGCGGCGTGGCCTGGACTGACCTGTGGCTCCCGAGGAGGTGGGCTGCCAGCTCATCTCTGTCACCTGGGCACCCTCGCTGCCAGATCCGGGGCAGGGGGTGGGGGCGGGAGAGTAGGGGTGAAGGGCCAGCACCTGCCGGAAGCACTGACCCGGTGCAGCCCCCACGTGGGCCCAGGGCCACAGTCACCCAGAAGCCGAGTCTCCCCTGCATGGGCCCAAGGAAGCACTCACCCCATTAGGCCCTCATCTGTGAGCTCCACAGGCACATACAGGTGAAGGGACTTGCCCAGCAGGTGAGGATTCANCCGGTGCAGCCCCCACGTGGGCCCAGGGCCACAGTCACCCAGAAGCCGAGTCTCCCCTGCATGGGCCCAAGGAAGCACTCACCCCATTAGGCCCTCATCTGTGAGCTCCACAGGCACATACAGGTGAAGGGACTTGCCCAGCAGGTGAGGATTCAAACACAGGATGGCTATCTCCACAGCCATACATTGGTGCCAAGTCACTACAGTCCTGTCTGACTTACTGCAACCCCATAGACTATATTCCACCAGGCTCCTCTATCCATGCATGAGACTCTTCAGGCAAGAATACTGGAGTGGGTTGCCATGCCCTCCTCCAGGGGATCTTCCCAACTCAGGAACTGACACTGCGTTTCCTGTGTCTCTTGCATTGCATGCAGATTCTTTACCGCTGCACCACCGGGGAAGCCCCCACAGCGATAACGTGGTTCTTCTTTCATATAAGAAAAAAACAGGAATTTTGTGCTCAAAGAAAAAAGCAGAATTTTGTGCTCAAAGCAAAAAATGGAACTTCCCCTGGGAAGCTGACAAGCTGGGTAACCTTGAGCAAGTCACTTTGCCTCGCTAGGCCCCTGTTCACCTGAAAATGAACAGACCACCTCATCTCCGGGACTTGAAACCACTTCACAGAGGAGCGAACCATCAGGAGGGTTGGCCCCACTTAGTGGCTGCCCATGGGGCTTCAAAACACTCCTCAAAGTAAGTACAAGGGCTCAGTCCATGTCAGCTGGAAGAGCAGCAGGCTCTAGAGTCTTCCATCTCTACAATGCTATGTCTCCCAAGCCCGGAGGGTTAGGTGGAAGGACTGTCTGTCTAAGACTCTGGGGAAAACCAAAACCTGTGTCAAGAGTGAGGGATGAGCTATCTCTTCAGATGGGTCAGCAATATGGCAATATCCATCAGAATTAATGACTTAGCCCATCTGAACTGGGGACTCCGCCTCCAGGAATCCACCCTTCCTATTCATCGGTTTACGCCTCCTAAGAAGCAAGGGGCTGCCAAAGCAGAATTTCTCACAACCCCCACTGCCAGCTCTGCAGGACCCTGAGAACGACAAGGGGGTGTCACATCATGAGAACCCCATAGCCAGCCAGCAAGGAGGCTCATCTTAATTCCTTCACTCTTCCCAAATATTTCCTGGGGGTACTTGGAGCCAGGGGCTGAGCTAGTGAGCAAGGGAGGGCCTCCCCACCTCTGGGCTAATATGGGAAGAAGTCCCAGTAGATTCAAAGGAGAAAAAGCTAGTGGGAACCAGCACACAAGCAGTTCCACTGTAGTTAAAATATAAGATACATACACACAGGTGAGTAGACATGGAAGGCTCAGAAAATGTAATGTCAGGCTGAACAAAGGGGGAGCATTTTTTCTTCTTATCGTATTTCCTCCCGTCAGGATTAATTTGTTTTTGTACTGTCACGAACACGTATTTTATAATCCTTTGAAAAACAGTTTGAATTTTAAAACTTCCATGACCAGCTCAGAAGTCTGTGGATGAGACAGAATTCCTCCTCCCTCCTGGAATTCGCCCCCACCCCACCCCCAGAGCTCTGAGTGAACCGCACATACATCAGAGTTCAGAAGCCATCAACCCCCAGGAGGGGGCAGCCAGGCGGTGTTCTGAGCCTGGCTGGCCCTTGAAACCGCCTATTTATTTAACTGATGGCGGCTGTCTTCATTCAAATGATGTCCTCCCCATAAGCAATGAATGCCCCGAATCTGCCACCATGACAAAGTGCACCTGTGTGTAACCTTCTGCCACAAAGCTGAGAGTTTAAGATTTTGTACATTAACTTTAAACATCTTTTTTAAAATAGATCTTCAGTGAGGGAATCCAGGGGACATCACATAGGGTCTCCTCACTTCTTCCCTCTCCCAGGATTCAGCTGGAGGTGGTGGAGACACACTGAGGAGCCCTGCTGTTGGAACAAAGGTCATGTTCCCCCCAAGCTGTGGCCAGTGGGCAGAGAGAGGCAGGTGACTTTCTAACAGTGAGGGGCCACCCCGGCTTATGCCCAGATGCGTGTGCCTCCAGTATGAACATCCCACTGTCCTTGGAAAATGCCCAAACCTTGCTGAGGCCCCTGGGCTGCCTTCTCCCCTCACTCAGCCTGCACTGGCTACATGAGCACCATCTCTACTCCTGGTCTTATCCCCTCAACAAATGTTCACCAGGCAAACTAATTTATTCTGTCTCCATGAGGCTCTGACACATCCTGTTTTGTTCAGTCATTCAGTCATGTCTGACTCTTTGCGACCCCATGGACTGCAGCATACCAGACTTCCCTGTCCTTCACTATCTCCCAGTTTTCTCAGACTCATGTCCATTAAGTCGGTGGTGCCGTCCAACCCTCTCATCTATAAGGAAGGACAGAGTGATCCTGTTGTGTCAGCTCATTCATTCATTCTCAGCCTGTATGAAGCTCCTGCTGTGGGTCAAATACTACGTTGGGTCTGGGGACCTGGCAATGAACCATCACATGGGAAAGCCCTTCCACAGGAAAGAGGCAGTCTTCCCAGGTCTGGTGGGTACTCAGGAATGGACGCCCCCTCCACTACTGCCCCCATGGTTGCTGGAAACCAAACGGTGCTCAGGACATGTGAATGGGTAGGATCTGAAAGCGAGGGGAGACAGCCAAGGTGCCCGCGGAGTTTTTCCGGTTTCTGGGGGCTGGAGCTGCACCAACCTCAGCGGTGTGTTTCTGTCAGTGCGTCCCGTGCACCTTGGCTCACAGAGTGGAGCTTATCCTCAGGCCCTTCCCCACCCACTGCCCGCACAGGCTCCCTTCAGCCCTTGAACTCCCTGCTGCCTCGCTGCCTGATTCCCCCAGCGGGAACAAGACAGCTCCTGCGTTCGGGCGTGGCTGGCTGCCCCCGAGCCCTGTTGGCGCTGTGTCCCCGCTGGTTGCTAGTCAGCCCAGCAACTGACGCGGCCAGTTCCAGCTCTGCCTCCGCGACCCCAAGGAGGAAACCAAGACTCAAAGAGGCCAAGGAACAGCCAAGGCCACGTGGCCACTGAGCAGCACAGCTGGGATTTGAGCAGTCACGTCCGACCTGAACGCCGATGGCCTTGACCACCCTGCCTCCCCTGTGGATGGGGGTGGGGATATGCTGGGCTGCTGCATTTGGAGGCCAGGGCTTCATACAACCAGGCTCCCTTTCAGCTTCCTTCCTTCTGTCTGAGGTCCAGCCTGCATCCGGTCAGCATGAAATACACCACAGATGACCTCGTCCCTGTATCCGGCCAGGATGTGGCCTTGGGGCAGTGCCCAGAGGGGGTCCAAGGCTGGGCCACAGAGAAACCCCCGACAGCAAGTTTCCCGGGTTTTCCCAGAATTGCAGCTCTAGCCCACGTGAGAGCCCACCCGGTGGAGGCAGGGCCCCCCTCCGTGTCTGGAGAGAACTCCTGGTATTTCATCTCAGTCTTCTGTTTCTCAGAGGGCAGGTGCTGTGAGCAGGTGGGGACAGGGAGACAGACGTGGAGAAAGAGGGGGTAGCTGTCCTGGGGACAATGGTGAGCACAGCAAAGAAGCCTGGCCCCGATTTCCATGGAGCTGAGTGGGGCGGGGGAGGTGCGCAGAGGTCAGGAAGGCCAGACAGCACTTCCCTTCTGCTGTCCTGGACTCCAGGAGCCCCTCAGCACACGTCCCTGTGGTTCCCTTGGGGCCGTGCCTGAGGCCCTGCATCCCAGTGATAAGTCCATGATAACGGGGGCTCCCCTGAGGCCCACTTTCCCCTTCCCTATGTGCACTGTTAATAATAACACTGAGGATATTCAAAATAGCTGCTTCCTGAGCCCTGGCCATGGTTCCACCAGACACTCTGAGAGAGGCGCTGTAGTCACATCCATTTTTCAGGTGCATAAACTGAGGCTCCAGGAGTCCAGCAGCCTGCTGTCCAAGGTCATCCAGCTGGGGCAGCAGAATTGAGCCTGTGACCCTGCCTATTGTTTGCGTCACCAGTCAACTCAGTGATTAGACCCGCTGTGGATGAGTCTCTCCACTTAGAAAGGATCCTCAGATAGGCCTGCCTCCCTAGTGAGAGCAGACTCACCCGAACCAAAGACCCCAGGCCCATGATGCTGGGCAGTCATGTCTGACTCTTTGCAACCCCATGGACTGCAGCACGCCAGACTTCCCTGTCCTTCACTATCTCCCAGAGCTTGCTCAAACTCATATCCATTGAGTCGGTGATGCCTTCCAACCATCTTATCCTCTGTCGTACCCTTCTCCTCCTGCCCTCAATCTTTCCCAGCATCAGGGTCTTTACCAATGAGTTGGCTGTTCGTATCAGGTAGCCAAAGTATTGGAGCTTCAGCTTCAGCTTGGCAGTTACAGAAGCCAAACAGTTTATATCTGATCTCAGCTTTATTAGGTAACACCATACATTTATATAATTATACTTCATTGAAGGGGATCACAGCAAACTGTGGAAAATTCTTAAAGAGATGGGAATACCAGACCACCTGACCTGCCTCCTGAGANCATGCTAGTAAAGTAATGCTTAAAATTCTCCAAGCCAGGCTTCAGCAATACATGAACTGTGAACTTCCTTGGGGTGCCTCCTTCCGGGGGGCGCTCCGAAGAAAGACAGAGGCAGTGGAACTTCCCTCAGCAAAGCCAAGGGGTCCCGAGGAGAGGTGAGCCAGCCCCCCGGCGGAGAGACAATCACATGCAACAGGAGTCCCATGTAAGCAGTTCCAATTTATTTCTGCAAGCTCCCAGCTTATATAGGCAAGCAGGGAGGGACTTGCACAGTTCTACCAATCAAGTTAAAGGTCAAATCATTATGTGCTTCAGTTGTACCAATCACGTTAAAGGTCAGCCTTCAGTTGCACCAATAACTTTAAAGGTCAAATCGTCATATGCCTTTGTTATAACAGGAGTTTACTGTGATCACGCTGTGTCCACGTGCATGGAAATTAGGAGAGCCAATCAAAAACTTTAACAACATAGACTATGCCCCCACTCCTTCCTGTAGGCGCCATCTTAGCTTCAGACTGCAAAGCTAGCCTATTCTTTTTTAAGGTTTCCTATTTAGGGCCCCACACTTCCTGATGTTCAAGCTGGTTTTAGAAAAGGCAGAGGAACCAGAGATCAAATTGCCAACATCTTCTGNGCCTGGAGTGCTGCAGTCCATGGGGTTGCAAAGAGTCAGACATGACTGAGTGACTGAACTGAACTGAACTGAAGGGGAAGTGGCTTTTATCACAAAAGGCATACTTCTGATTTTGCTTTTTCATTTAAAAAGTTGCATTCATTTAAAAAGCAAAATTAAAGGCCTAAGGGGACAGCGAAAGGGGAACTTTGGCTGAGGCAGGAAGAGCCAGCCAGGTGAGTGTGTTGGGGAGCAGGCGGAGGGCATAGTCGTGACGCTCACGTGGGCCAGCAGGGCTCTGGCTGAGGACACAGGGACCACCGGTCTCTGCTCTGTGCAGACGGAATGAGACAAATGGCCGCAGCAGTGGCCAGCTGGGGTCAGCGAAAGCTACTGTGGGTGACTATTTTAAGAAACGACCGACTGACACTACCTGGGGAGGCCAAACCCCGCGAGGGGCAGAGAACAGGGTTACCCGAGGAGACCCCCAGAACCATCACTGAAAAAAACAGAACCGGCCAGAATCCAGCAGGCCAGAGTGAAGGGCAGAGGGCAGCATGCTCCACAAGAAGGGAAGGAGCCCCGCCATCTCCTCGGAACAAATTACTAATGACCCAGATCGTTCCAGTGGCACCAGGCCTGGATTCCTTGAACGATTCAGTGCTGAGTTGGGTTGAGGCTCGGGTGGATGAACACTGCCCGCCCGCCCTGGGAGGAGGCACACAGCATCTGCCCATCCTCAGGTGAAGGATTTCAAGACAAGAGTGGCACAGTTGCTGCCACGCTCCACCAGGAAAAGCAAGTTTCAACCACTCCAAGCCCTCCAAGGGATTATGAAATGCCACCGCGGTTCCAGAGGGAGAGAAAGCCATTTTTCTGTTTGTTTCTTTTTCGCTCCTCAAACTTTGCTTCACTTGCTAAGGCTTGCACAACAGTCTCCTGCTGGCAGCTGGGGTACCAACTCAGCAAGCTGGCACATATGCCTCACCCACCCAACATGCTTCTCCCACCTGCCTCACTCTGCCCCTGCACTACCCTGCCCGCAGGAGAAGGGGCCCTCCCTCCCCTGCGTCCCCATGACCCGTTACCACCCTTCATACGACTGAGCTGAAAAAGAGGTATTGATTTGATTGTCCTTTCCCACCATGATTAGCGACAGACCTCTCAAAGGATCACCACTGTATTCCTAAGGGCTTCATGTGAAGATCACATCATGGAGGTACTCGATGGGTAGATCAAAGGAAGGGAGCAAGGAAGACTTGCTGAGAATTAAAGCAGCGTCATCAAATTTTAGTGTCAGATGCCTCATCTCCAACGTGGCAATAGTGGGATGTCCCTGGTGGTCCAATGGCCACGACTCCACTCTTCCAGTGCAGTAGATGCAGGTTCAATCCCTGGTCAGGGAACTAAGATCTCACACGCCATAGGGCAAGGCCAATAAATAAATAAAATGAAAATCCTGCCTCTGAGTCAGGGGCACTGTTGCCTCCAGTTTACTGATGAGAGTGCTGAGGCTTCAAGAACCCAGGATCTATCAGGAGAGAGCACACAGCCCCAGCCTACCTGGTGATGAGACACACTCAGTTCTTGTGCCCCGACACTCAAGTCTAGGTGGGGAGGGAGGTGGGCTCCTGGCTAATTTGTTCTCTGGCTGCCACTGGGTAAGGATGTGGGAGAAGCAGCGCAGAAGGCAAGGAAAGGGTTAAGGAGGCACTAGTAATTGGCAAAGTAAAGAACCCACCTGCCAGTGTAGGAGACACAAGACTCAGGTTGGCTCCCTGGGTCAGAAAGATCCCCTGAAGAAGGGAATGGCAACCACACCAGTATTCTTACCTGGAGAATCCCATAGACAGAGGAGACTGGTGGGCTACAGTCCTTGGGGTTGCAAGAGTCAAACATGACTGAAGTGACTTAGCATGCATGGACAGGTTACTCAGATAGCTGTAGAATGGTGACCTGGCCCCGTCAATCTGTCAACACCATCACCCCTTGGAAGGGCAGGTGGTGAGGAGGAATTCCCATAAAAGAGCTGAGGGCTACTCTGAACTTGCCCTAGGCTGTCTCGTCTTAGCTGACATCTTTAAGAGCCAGACTGTCTTCTGGGTGTCCTGCTGAAGCATAGACCCAAAGCTTTTCTGATACATTAAATGATTCCCCCCATTAAAGATGTCAGTTTGGCTGTAGATCTTCAGGGGAGAAAAGGAGAGGTGCATGATGCCATCTGTACAGAGTGACAAACAGCGCAGCGCCTTGGGCAGGCCACATCAAATGTTCATGTCATCATGCCTTTTTGTTCCTTACATATTTGTTTAGATTACAACATAATCCCTGGAAAAGGTAAAAGGCCATTACCGAATACATGTTTAAGATCCATTAGGAAAACCCTGCCATATTCAAATGGAAAAATAGAATCTCAGTGAGTGACCTGCCTACCTGTGTTTATTTTGTCTTGGTGTCCTAGGGTGTCAGTGTTGGTAGCAGCCTGGATGGCCCTTTCCCTGTGTTTTACAGAGGAGGAAGCTGATGCTTTCTGGACAGTGGATTTGTCACTGTTAGGTGGCATAAGCAAAGAGGGGAGGGAGGTGAAAGTGATCCATGAAGTAGTGGGTTATACTTGGAGATACAAAGGAAATTTCAATAAACAGCTACCCTAGTTTTTCTAGCAGCTCAGCCACTGTCCATCAAGAGCCTGACACATAACAGGTATGTGCTAAGTGCTGGGAGGAAGGAGGTTTGGTGTTTGAAAGGCCTAATGTAACCTCTGCCCATAATCTGTCCTTTGGTTTTCAAGGTCAGATGTTACTATCCTCCTTTTACCACAAGGAAAATGAGGCTCTGAAAACTTGAGTGACAACTGCGAAGAGGCAGGAGAAAACTTGACCTGAAGTCTATGCTCATGACTTTGAGGCCACACTTTTGTACAGGCCTGTCCATCTTTCTGGACACCGTTCGCTTGCTCCTCTGCCTCGCGGGTAAGCAGAGTTATCTCACATTACAATGGAAAAGTCAGGACTCATGGAAGTGGGTCCAGGCCAGGATTCAGGACTCACCTGCCCACATTCCCCCGGACACCCCTTTGCTTGGCAGAGCCTTGATTTCCAGGGGCCATGTGGACACAGAAGAGCATTCACACCCATTGCCTCAGTTGCACCTTCTAGAACCGGGAGCTCCTCCCAGCCATGTGCTTCACCAAATGAGTTTTGCTGTTACTCCAGTTAGTGCTGCTTTTGGAATCATTGTCTGTGTTGTGTTTCTCTCGCCTCACGGCAGCCCAATATGTTCATTTCTATGAGCCAGAAGCCCCCACGCGGTGCTAAGAAACAGAGTCTGAGCTACAAATATGCCTGATGTTCTCTCACAGCCTGGGAGACAAGGGCCACTGCAGAGACTCCGGGCTACGAGCAGTCAAGATGTGACGCTGCTTCTTCCTCTGGTAAGTTTTTTTAGGTTATTGAAACAAACCTCCTATTGACTCTGGTTCTGTTATTTCAGGGACTGGCTCCACTGGAGCTGGAGACTACACTCTGGACCCAGCATCCACCAGTTGTGTGATTATTCACACAGTGACAGTGGTCTCCTGTTTCCTGTACATCAGATAGCATTTGCTGCATATCAGACAAGCCCCAGACTTGCTCCCTCTGTGTCTACTTCCTTTCCTCATCTTCCAGGAACACTGTGTCCCTAAATATGAATATGCATCTGGGCCTAAAGGTGGCCAGTGCCATGAGGTCCTGGGGTTTGCCTTTACCTGATTGGTGGGCTACCAGTGGGCACTGAATTGCTCTCAACTTTCCACTATTCACCGGGCCTGGGATGGGCAAACTTGGGCATATATGCCTGCACTTCTGAGGGGTTTCTTCCTGGAGGTGAACCACCAGATCCAAGAATACACCAACTCCACGTCTTGGCCCCAGCCACTGATGACCCTCCAGAAAGGAGGCCATTACTCTGGCTTCTCCCAGATGTGTATCAAGGTGTCTACCTCCTTACACTCTTTCCTACAGCATGCAGGCAACTTTCAAGATCCCTGGGATTTCGCCCCATGCCTGACCTTTTGAACAGCCTAACCTGAATGCAACCAGTGCTTGATAATGTGGAATAGGAAGGGGCTGAAGGTGTATGGAAATCCCTCAAGACTACCTCAGGCTCTGAGGCAGTGCCAGTGAAACAGAATATGGTCTCAGCCCAAAGGTCTGAGCCCTTGGGAGACCTTTGCCCACAGCCTGACCAAGGCATGTCAGAGCCCAGTAGGTCAGACCCGCAGGGAGGGTGGGTGCTGGGGACGGGCCAGAGGAAAGGGGGCAGTGGAGGCACTCTGAGGTCACCTTAGCCTCCCTAAGGCTCGAGTTCTCAGCCGGGATCAATTTTGCCCCCAGGGCACATCTGGCTGGTCTGCGGACATTTTGGTTGTAACAGGTGTTGGGGAGTGCTACTGGCATCTCATGGGTAGAGGCCAGGGATGCTGCTAAACACCCTGAATCCACAGACAGCCCCACGATGGGGAAGGACCCAAAACAAAACACCGGCAGCAGCGGGGCTGAGAAACCCTGGTCTACAGAACTGGTTCAAGGTCCACAGCTCAATATTAGCCCCTACCCATTCTCCTGAATCCCTCTCCTTTCCTGTTTCCTTGCCTATGAGACATAGATGGGCTTCCCAGGTGGCACTAATGGTAAAGAATCCACCTACCAATGCAGGAGACACAAGAGATGAGAGTTTGATCTGATGAAACAGGCAGCTGGGACCTTAGCCCAGAACAAATGACAAGGACCCCCATCACCAAGACCCATGTCTCTGAGCAGATGCCCAAGTGGCTGTTCCTGAACAAATGTGCAGCTCACGTGGCAAAGTGAGAAAAAGGCAGACTCAAAGCAGATGCCACTGCCCTGTGACCTCCCCAGAACACCTCGTCCCCATCTTTGGGGACAAGCATCTTGAGGCCACACTAAAGGCTGCCTTCTCCAGAAAGCTCTCCGGATGCCTTCCCCCAATCCCAGGGCAGAACAATAATAGGGAGCTTGTGCCAGTTTTCCAAACACTTAGATTATTATCTCATTTAACATTCACAAAAATCACAGATGAGTACACTAGCGCAGAGAAGCTGAGTAACTTGCCCTAAGTCACCGAGCCAGTAAGTGGGGAGCCCAGCCACCCATCAGATGGGGGTCACCACACTGCCAGGCCTCACTTTCTTTGACAAAGGAACTGGGGGCTCTGGAGTTTTCTGGGAAAGAATCTGTATTCCATGTGCAACTGAGTTCAGCAGCAGCCAAGCTCCCTCCACACGGGACAGGTTAGGAGAGAGACACATCACACTGGGACCCATGGACCTCTCTTGAGCAGACTTGCGCACATGCCAGCAGCCCCCAGCCTTTGTTACCTCGTACCCAGCTGGGCTGTTGTCGCAATGCCCGAGGGTCTCTGGGGCTCTATCTAAACCCACCACCACTGATGAGGAATCCCAAAAGCGCCCCTACTAGAGTGAACGTAACTTCTCTCCTCCCCCCGCACCCCCCTCAACTTTATGGCTGCCCAAGGAGGCTCATGCTTTGAGGCCTCACTATGGGCTTCCCACAATCCCAGGGCAGAACAAGAACAGGGAGCTTGTGCCAGTTTTCCAAACACTTAGATGTCGTACCTCATTTAACACTCACAGACACCACCAGCACAGAGACGCTGAGTAACTTGCCCTAGGTCAGAGAACCAGTAGATGGGGAGCCCAGATTTACGCCCTGGCCATTAGGCTTTGGGCTTAAAGGCTTAATGACTGCCCTATGCTGTGGTCTCCAGGATGCTTATCACCCTGCCCCCAAGTCCGTTGCTGTCTCTTAAACTTTGATCATGCTCCCTATGGCTCCTGGATACCTCTCCGGGATTCTAGTAGGCAAGGCCCCGCACCAGAGCTCCAGGGCCGAGCCCAGAGCCTGGCACCCAGTCAGTTCTGAACTGTTTCCACCAGGCCCTTTGGTTTGTGTGTGATTCTGAGTTGTTTGCAGGACGAGCTGGAAGGCTCCCCTTTCATCGGCATCCATCTCCCCAGCTGCTCCCAGGCAGGCACCCCCAGCCTCACCACGAGGCTGAAGCAGCACACTGCCCCTTATGAGCGAACCCCAGCACCCCTCAAGTGAGCACACTGCCTCCTGCTGGTCTTTCAACACATGACTCTCTGCAGAGATGACCAGTCAGGGACTCCTGGTCTGCCACGGTGCACATTGTTCCCATAATCCAGATCAGGCTGGGGCTTACCACAGCCAGGGGGAACTTCTCATGCCACACAAGGCAGCCACCATACGATGAAGGGCTGCAAGACAGACACACAAAAGTGCTGCAGGCACAGACCGCACAGACCCTGCTAAGCACTTACAAGCACCAGCTCCCGTAGCCCTCATAACCATTCTACAAGGAAGTGTCCTTACTGACTCCACTTTACAGATGTGGAAACTGATGCAGAGAGAGGTCAAGGAGCTTGCTGTGGGTACCTAGAGATATGAGGAGACCAGATTTCTGGTTCCGAGCCCTTGGACCTCCAGGGGCGCTGCTGATTAAGGTGATGCTCGGATGTCTGGGCTGCACCCCAGCCCAGCTTTTGACGGCAGGGCATCAATCCTGCCTCCCAGTTTCTGCCCCCACCTGTACAGGTAGAATTTCTTGGAGTCCCCACGGCCCTCTCAAGTTCTACAGACACAAAGCCATGCACAGCCTCTAGCAGGACACCAGCCCTGCTTCCTTTCCCTGAACTTCCAGGAGAAAATCCATCCTCAGAGAAAGATCTTGCTGGGCAGATGTTGAAGGTGCCCAAAACCGCATGGTGGTTTTAGTGGGTCCCAGGCATTTTCTCCTTACTGGTAACCTTCTTCTATAAAAATACGCTATTGAATAGCGTATTTTACAACTACGTTGGTATAAGGATGAGTGTAATCTAGGCGGGATCTGTTATTAGATACTTATTTTCCTAATGTTCCTTTTTCTTCTGACTTGAAATATCAGCCTTGTCAAAGGGACCTGGAAACCTTACATGCCCCTGCACTCTGCTCACTATGTCTAGCGGGGGTGCTGGCCCTGAACTCCAGGCTTGAAGCACAAATGGGGTAGAAGCCCTATCCTGAACCCTGGCCCCCAGGGCTGACTCCACAGTCTTGTGAAACTGCAGCTCGAGTCCACAGGGCAACAGAGAGAGAGATCAGGGAGACTCCACAGGACCCTCCTGCCTTGTCTCTGCCCTACAGGAAAGCCTCTGTTGCCCCAAACTCTTTCATGCACATCAATGTTATACGGAACCCACAGCCCATCAACTCCCCAAATGTGAGGCAATGCTGTAGATTCCAGCCTCAGTTTGGCCAAACCACCGTTTACCCCCCACCCTTCCCCCGTCCCCCAGCATTCCAGGATTTGGCAAGCCTGTGACTGCCTTGGCAACAGGGAGCCTCACCCCATGATGGAATTGAAACCACAAGAGCACCCTCCCAGTGCACCACTGCCAGCCTGACCTGAGCCTGTCTGGAGCCCTTACACCGCCTCAGATGTTGTCATTAGGCAAAACTGGTGTTCCTGATGGGTTATTCGTGAAAGGAATTTTCAGTGCATTTTGTATGTTTCCTAAGACACCAATCCAATACTCTGATTTCATTTCTATGAGCGTAAGTTGCCGGGTCAAGGAATCAGAGCTGATGGTATGTGAGTGAACTCTGAATGGTAAACGGGCCAATGCGTCTGAAGGAGGAGCTCCTCTGAACATGGACAGTCACCTCCAAATGTCCATCCCCAGGAAGACAACAGCCCAATCAGAAGACTAGATGCTTGTTTATTTTTTCTAACCCCACCAAAATCTTTGATAGCCATCATAAGATTCCTTGCTTCTTGCTAGAAAATTTTGGGGAATATTTCAAATTATGCAACAGGTTCCCCCCCCCCAGTTTTTTTTGCTATTTTGAGTAACATAGTGATGAATACCTTTGTGATCAAAGTTCAGGGTATGAACATTTGCAAGTTCTCCTATCATTTCGACAGACTGTTTACAGATGGATCATTCCAGTTTGCACTTCTGCCAGGATGCAATGCAAATGGTAATTCCTCTGTATTCCTGTCAGGTTTGGTAATTGCCAAAGTCAGTTCTATACTCAGAAAACTGCTGTTTCTTTTTGTTTTCCAATTAGGGAGTAAAGGGGCTGAACCACACCAGAGACAGACATCTGCTGGAAAGTGCAGAACGAAATCCCCTCGATCTTGGGTTACCAGAAATATAGGACACACAGTTCAGTTTGAATTTCAGATAAACAACCAGTAATTTTTCAGCATAGTATGTCCCAAAGATTGTATGGAATAGACTTCTACTAAAAATGTATTGTTTATCTGAAATTCAAATTGCACTGGGTTTCCCACACTTTAGTTTGGTAAATCTAGCAACTCAACCCCCCATTTTATTTGCTCTTTTCCTTCGCACATCAGGGCAAAGCTCACTACCTCTAACATATACACACTCCTACACTATGCTAAGACCATCCTAAGCACTTCTCCATCATTGACTCATTTCATCCTCAGACTAACTCTATTGGTCAGTATTACTATTAGCAGTATTTTTTTGGCTTACAGTAATTAAGCAGTTTATTATCTTAAAAGTTTCTGGTTAAGAATCCCCATTCTAATGCAGGAAACAGAGGTTCCATCCCTGGTCAGGGAACAAAGATCCCACATGGCTTGGAGCAACTAAGCCTAAGAAATGCAACTAAGGCCCAATGCAGTCAAATAAATAAAAACTTTTTAGAAAAGCTTCTGGGAGTCAGGAATGTAGGAGGGCTCAGTTGAGTGGTTCCTACTTGGGGATCTTTCCGGAGGCTGCCATAAAGATTGGCCCTGGGCTGCAGGCTTCTGACTCAAGGCTAGAGGATCCACCCCCAAAGTGGTCCTTCTGGCCAACCTGGCATATTGCTTATAACTGTTGGCAGAAGGCCTTATTATTCCCCATTTTACAGGTGGAAAAGTTGAGGCTCAGAGAAGGTAAGGAATCAACCAGGGCAGCAGGTAGCAGAACTGGGGCTGGAACCCAGGCCACCTGACTCTGGACATAAGCCCTAAATTCCTTCTCAGCTTCACTGTGGATTTACTATTCCCAGTGCCTCAAAAAGGAAACAGTTGTAATGAGCTACATCAAGTGCTTCTGTGTGTGACTCAAGGCACAACCAAAACCAAGAGCATGTCGCCCACCAGAATCCTGATCAACTTGGAAAAGACTCATCAGTAATTACCCTATTAATTTACAACACAGTAACAGATGTGCGGAAAGGGCGTGGACTTTGTTTCTATAGGCATGTCCCATGCCATCAGGATTATGCTCTGAATTTGCTTTTTCACAGATAATTGGAAAATCCAATCCGTTCCCTGCTAGAACAATTATAAACTTGAAATTTATGGAGCCCACATTACCCAGTGCGGGCCACGCAATTCTCCAGGTGCAGAAAATCTGACGTCAGGAGATGATTTAATTCAAACCTGAGTGCGAAATAGTGCAAATTCTCCTGTTCCGGACCTTATTACTAATTAACCCTGAGGCTCTGGGAGGCTTGCAGGCTGAACACCCATCTCCCTAATCCTTTCAACATACAGTTGTTTTCCAGCTTCCTCCGTATTCCCCCACAACTCCCCAGTGGGAGATGGTGGGCCACTCCTCCCCAGCAAGGCTGGGGTAAATGTGAGAACCAGAGCAGGTGGGCACCACTTGCGGTTGGCTCCAATTCCAGGCGCACAGCTGCTGCCCAGCTGCAGGGAGCCAAGTCCCAAAGTTTTCTGAGGATTTTCCCAGCATCTGGGTTCAGGAACTCCCCGGCCCAGAAGCTTTCTCGTGAGCCAAAAGGGTCCGAGTGTCCCATTTCGGATGTAACCAGTGCAGTTCCCAGCCCATTCCTGACCTCAAGAACACTTTAATCCTCTCCCACCAAGGCCCTACCCCCTCTGCCTCCTCCTGTAGCAATGAGGCCCCATCTGTCTTTTAGCAAGGACAGTCTATCAGAAGACAGGCTTCTGCCCATACCTTCATCTGTGCCTGGTTCAGAAAGAGCTTGGAACCTCTCCAGCGATAGGTTATCTTTTATGTCACCGTGGTTTTTCGTTCTATCAGAGAAAAGAAGAGTTGACTCATTGGAAAATACCCTGTTGCTGGGAAAGATTGAGGGCAGGAGGAGAACAGGGTGACAAAGGTTGGATGGCATCATTGATTCAATGGATGTGAATTTAAACAAACTCCGGGGGATGGTGAAGGACAGGGAAGCCTGGTGCGCTGAAGTCCATGGGGTCATAAAGACTCAGACATGACTGAGTGACTGAACAACAATAAGAGATAAGCATCATCTCAGATTTCTCAGAAAAAGTCCTTTTCCCATCCTTCAGAAGCCTTGGGTCATTCACCCATTAGCCTTGTGGCAGCCCAGACATTCAACACGCAACAGGGTACCAGGTTTCTGTGTCATTCCTCAAGAGACCCCCGGAGCCTGGCCAACCGTCCTTGCCTTCTTTTCCTGGCCTGCTTTCTATTGCTCTGCTATTGAGGAGCAGATCTCAAATCATTTGCTCATTCATTCAGCAGACCTCCCCAGGCACAGACGTGGTGCTGGGCTCCAGAGGGGGCCAGCAAAACAGCAAGAACAGTTATATTTATTGAAGACGTTAATGAGCATGTCAAGCCCTCAGCATATATCACCCAAGTCCACATGGCAGCCCTCTGAGGGAGACAACACTGCCACTCCATCTTGAAAACAACCAGAATTAAGAAGATCGGTTCATTGGCTCAAAGGCAGATGGCTAGTGAACAGCAGAGATACAAACCCTAGAGCCCAAGTCTTCTGCTAAGACTTCAGAATCAACATGAACGCTTGACCACCACACCACTCAATGCTGGCGAATGCACATTTTGCATCTTTGCCACTTGACATAAGGTCCAGGCAACATAAATTGCATCACATGGGACAGACAGAATTGGGGTATAATGAAGTTCCATTTCTTGCCAGAGCTAAAGGTTTTGTTGAAATATGAAACATGAATGAGGGATTTGCTGTTCATCTCTGATAAATACACAACTGTAACTCCAATTTTCCACCTCTCTCCATATCCACGCCCTTTGCAATGGGATTTTAGGGCCCCTAATATCCAGAAAGAGCGTTTGTTTCTGGACTCCTTGAATCCAAGCCGCCTTGTGCTTTGCTTTCAGGAGCTGAGGCAACCCCAGACACCCTGCATCACCCCTCTCTCACACTCCTGCTTCCAGCAGGAGGCCAGCCTGTGGAAAGACAAGTGACCACACGGAGAGGAGCCGGGTCAGCTCAGCCAAGGCCGTGCTAGCTCAGCAGCCCCAAGCCAGGCCACCAGCTGACAGAACATTATAAGCCAGCCTGCGGACAGCAGCCAAGCCTGGTCAATAGAACCACACAGATGGTTCACAGGCCTGTGGGGAAAATAACAAATGACTATTTTTTTAATCCACTAAGTTTTAGGGTGGTCTGCTACAAAGGAGGCTTTCCTGGTGGCTCAGACAGCAAAGAATATGCCTGCAATGTGGAAGACCCGGGTTTGATCCCCGGGTTGGAAAGATCTCCTGGAAAAGGGAATGGCAACCCATTCCAGTATTCCTGCCTGGAAAATTCCATGGACAGAGAAGCCTGGTGGGCTACAGTCCATGGGGGTTGCAAAGCAATGGCTAACTGAACTGTTCAGAGAAGCTAACCTAACTTGAAGCATGTTGCTTTATTTCTCAAGAATGATAATTTGAATGTAGGCAGTTCTTGGAGCCGTAATAATTAAGAACCCAAGTAGCAAGAAGAAAAAGAAAAAAGAACCCAAATAGCAATCTGGAGCCATTTTACCCTGAAGCGCTTCCTTATAGGAACAAGACTTTGGGTGAGAAAACTTCTAAGGGACCGCATTTCAGGACTGAAAACAAAATGAAATCTACTGGCTCAAAAATATAAACAAAACTTGCAAAACAGAATTGATAAATGCTTCATTACATGCCTTCAAAACAGCATTATGTCAACTAGTAACTGCAACTCTACCATATCCACACGTAACTGTGTGAATTAATTCAAATTCAACACGTCCAAGCCCAATAAATAATTGCTTCTTAATAAAATCCAAAATGTTGAAAATCATGAGAGTTTACATTGTGATCTTCTCCACCTTCACTGAATCTAATTCCAGATACCTGTCCAAAGAAAAACAAACCTTTTAGGGAATTTTACAGCCCCCGTCAAGTCATCCTGTGTGGCTGCAGGTGCACTTTCAAGTAGTCGGCACAAAGTAACCCAAGACTGCTGACAATGAGAGTGACCGAGGCCTGTGGAAGCCTGTGAACAGCTCTGGGAAAGCATCCTCATTTTTCAGAGGAAAAAAGTGAGAACTTAAGGGGACATTAGCACTGATCTGAATCAATTAACATACCAGAATATAGGGACTCTCGGTGAGACAGTGGAAGAGCCCCGCGCTTGGCAGGTACCTGTTAGGTGCCCCGGAGAAGAGGTCTGCTTGGTCCTTGCTCCTGTAGCATCTTACAGGTCACCGAGCTCCCAGGCTGATCATGCTCTGTCTGTTGGCTTCCTTTCTGCTGGATGGTGGTGCACCCTCCAGGCAGGGACCAGGCAGTGCTTCCTGTGAGCGCTAAGTGGCGGTCTGAGTGCTGTGGTCGACTTCAACTCTGCCTGATGAAGGTGACAATAAGCAAAATGACAAAGGAAGTGTGTGCAGGGCAAAGTACCCATGAATGAACAGGGAGGCCTGCACCCTCAACTTTACCTCTCCCTCTGGCTCCTTGACCGCCCCGCCCCGAAGGGTGAACCCTCATAGGCCAGCTCTCTGGGCCCTCTGGGGGATGGCCCTGGGGAGAGGCTCTCAGCTCGTGGGAGATGTGGAGAAGGTGCGAGCAGGTGCAGGTGTGCGGGGAGATGCCGACAGGTGTCGATCTGCTCAGTCTCCCTTCCCATCTGGGATATTCAAGTAAAGAACTCGAGTCTTTCTGGTCCCTGAGTTCTGCCTCTTTGTGGCTCCCTCCTGAGACAGGACCATGTGGATGAGGACTTGGTGTGCATAGTGAAGGTCACTGGGAGGAGAGGGATTCAGGAAGCTGCAAGGAGTCTTGTGTGGCTGGAGTATCAGGAATAACTGGGCAAGATGAGGTTGTTAGATTAACCGATAAATACCAGGCATTTGCTATAGAACACAGGGGCCTATAGTCAATATCTTATAATGACCTGTAATGGAAAACGATCTGAAATTATATACCTGAAAGTAAGACCATGTATGTGCCCATCAATGATAGTTAAGTTTTTAAAATAATTAAAAAGATGAGATTGTGGATGAGGAAGGACCAGATCAAATATGGGCTCACAGCCACATGAAGGATCTGCACTCACTTTACCTTAAGAGTATCTGGTAAATAGTGTATTCTTAGGAACTGACTTTTTTCCCCTGAAATACTGACTTAATGGTTATAGAAACCAAGTCAAAAGTGAAACTGTTAGCCGCTCAGTGGTGTCTGACTCTTTGCGGCTTCATAAACTGTAACCTGCCAGGCTCCTCTAGTCCATAGACTTCTCCAGGCAAGGATCCTTCTCCAGAGGATCTTCCCGACCCTGGGATTGAACCCAGGTCTCCTCCAGTGCAGGCAGATTCTTTACCATCTAAGCCACCAAGGAAGACCAAGAGAAAAGGTAAAAACCCCTAGAACTCATCCTATCCCAGTTCTAAGCTGGGATCACAATTAAACTTCCTGAGCCAGTCGGAAGTCCCTCTGTTACCAGATAACTTTGAAGAAGATTCCAGAGTAATTCTGATTCATACTGCTGCTTTCTTAACTCTAACCTCTACCTGCATTTAGGACTCCTTGATCCCAAGTAACTCTATTAGTTATTAGGAAAGTGTTTCCCCTGATTTTTGATTCAAGCAACTGAGTACACAAGTACTTAAAATATGAAAGGTTTGACTTTTGAAACTCGACACTCTGACCCTGGGTATGACTTGGGTATGATTGTAGGTGATAGTTTTTTGTGCGACCCCGTAAAGTTTCACATACACACACACTCAATGATCTCATTGCTGTTTGAGAGGCAGTCTCCTCTAATATACTTTTCTTAAAAAGAAGTCATATTTTCCCTTTGAGTTTTCTCTTTCCCCCAATTAAAGTCTAAGGCTCTTTCTTGGGTCACAGGGCATGGCGAGAAATAAAGATGGCACCAGGTCTCTTCTGATGATAAATGCTAGAAGATGTGCCTGGAAAGAAGTCCCTGAATAGGATGGGGAACACATGTACACCCATGGCTGATTCATGTCAATGTATGGCAAAAACCACTACAATATTGTAAAGTAATTAGCCTCCAATTAAAATAAATAAATTTTTAAAAATAAAAAAAAGAAGTTCCTGAATATACCTGTCAAGATGCATTTCACATGGGCAGGCTGGAAACTGATGAAAACCATAGTTTCTCTTGTAAGCACTTAGTTCCCTTAACTCAAGGCAGACATGATGTCTTAATCAACACCATTGGGTTATAGCCCCCTGAAATAGAGCCCTGTGCATTTAGCTGCCCATATCTCATTTCCCTCAACTTCTGAGAAGAGCATCTAAACTTCCTTTGGTCCCTCAGCAGAGTGAGTATCGGAGCCCAGGCCAATTCTTATATTGTATCCTCTTGATCCAGTAACTGGTTCAGCTATAGACCAATGACCCAATTTGGTCCAGTCCCAGTGGATGCAAGACTTTATAGGAGCAATGGGCTCAAAGCTCTCTCTTTTCCCTTGGACTTGAAGCCATAAGAACTGATAATTACTGGATCCTCTTTGGTAAGTTAGAGGAGGATGACCAGATTAGAACTTGTATCCCATTACATGAGCTTCAGGAACTGGAGGGAAATTTCTAAGAGAAGAACATGCTATTTTATAAAATCCAAGTGTAAAATACAGCCAACCAGTGATCACAACAAGTAGATCCAGAGACAAAGCATCACCAAGAACCAAGCTTCATGCTCTCGTGCCTCCTGGTAAGGACTTCATCTGAGGGAAAAAAGGGGAGCCCCTCTTGAGAATATCATAATTCAAGAAAATACACGCACCAAAGAACTGATGCTTTTTAACTTTGGTGCTGGAAAAGACTCTTGAGAGTCCCTTGAACTGCAAAGAGATCAAACCAGTCAATCCTAAAAGAAATCAACCCTGAATATTCATTGGTAGGACTGGTGCTGAAGCTCCAATACTTTCACCACCTGATTTGAAGAGCTAACTCACTGGAAAAGGCCCTGATGCTGGGAAAGATTGAGGGCAGGAGGAGAAGGGGGCCAAAGAGGATGAAATGGTTAGATAGCATCACAGACTCAGTGGACATGAGTTTGAACAAACTCCAGAGACAGTGAAGGATAGGGAAGCTTGGCATGCTGCAGTCCGTGGGGTCACAGAGAATCAGATTCAACTTAACAATTGAACAACACCAACAACAATGGTTATGGCAGCACTATTTACAATAGCCAAGACATGAAAGCAACCTAAATGTCCATCGACAGAGGAATGGATAAAGAAGATGTGGTACATATATACAATGGAATATTATTCAGCCATAAAAAAGAATGAAAGAATGCCATTTGCAGCAACATGGATGGACTTGGAAATTATCACACTAAGTAAGTCAGACAAAGACAAATATAGTATATATTTGTCTTATAGTGTCATTTACATTTGGAATCTAAAAATCATGATACAAATGAACTAATATTCAAAACAGAAACAGACTCCCAGGCTCTATGAAAAAAAAATTTGTGGTTACCAAAGGAGAAAGGGAGGGAAGGGATAAATTAGGAGTTCCAGATTAATGTATACATACTACTATATATAAAATAGATAGCCAACAAGGATCTACTGTATAGTACAAGGAACTATACTCAGTATTTTGTAATAACCTATAAGGGAAAGGAATCTGAAAAAGAATATATGTTATATATAGATATAGATATGTGTATATAATGGATGACTGAATCACTTTACTATACACCTGAAACTATACAACACTGTAAATCAAACTATACTTCAGTAAGAAATATACCTTAAAAATGAAATTCAATTAATAGGCACTCCTGAGAGACAGAATGGCAGAATAGCAGTATTGGGGGCAGAGCAAAAAGCCTTGCAGAAACTTTTAAAATAGGAGATGGGTGGGAGAGATCCTCAGATTGAAAATAGATACCAAGTACTAATTGAGACAAACTGGAGAAGGGAAAAAATCCCCAGCTAGACCCTTGCTACTGAAACTGCAAACCATCAAGGATAAGGAGAAAATTCCTAAATCAACAGAGAGAAGGGACAAATTATATACACAAGAAAGGCACTCTTAGAAATTTTCCACCATTAATAACTGACACCAGGAGAGAATGAAATAACATGTTCAAGCAACTGAGGGAATACAGCTGTCAACCTAAAATTCTATCCCCAGCCAAACTATAATCTATAAATTCTAAAATAAAGACATTTCAGATGGACACGAACATAGAAAATTCACTCCTCATGGAGTACTCCAGTGCAAGGGTTGGCAAACTGCAGCTCACTGACTGTTTTGGCAAATGAAGCTTTACTGGAACACAGCCAAACCGTCTCGTCACTCACATACGTGTTATCAAGGGTTGTTTTCCAGTTAAAACAGCAGAATAGCTGCAACAGACACTATATGGCCCAGATGGCCAAAGGTATTTAGTATCTGGTCCTTTTCAGGAAAGTTTTGCTGATCCCTGCGCTGTAAGACTCAATATTTACATGTGTATTTATTCATCCAACACATGTTAGATAAGCACCCGCCAAGTGTGCCAGACCCAAACACGGTGAGAGGATGGATGGCAGGTTCGTGGTCCAGGCAGACAGAAGCTTAGCAAGGGCTGTGCTCAACAGCCACCCCTTTTTTCTGGGAGATGGTGCCAGGGAGCACCTCGGGAGGTGGAGCCCACAGATGTGTCTGAAAACAGCAAAAGAGAGACCTGTCTTGACCTAGACAACTCAGTTCCCTTTGAAGCTCATGTTTCAGACAGGGAGCTGGCACTCTGAGATGGCTCAAGTGTCATGGAGTTGGCTTGGCTGCCTTGTGTCATGGACGTGGTCATGAATTTCTCATCTCTCTCTCTTTCCAGCAACATCTGCTCTCTCTCACCTCACCCCAGTGCACAACTTGTGCTAGAACAGCCCAAGCTTCCTGGCCTTTCCCCAGCACAGTGCCCCACATGGACCTTCCCCAAACCTCTGCTGAGGCTCTGCCCATCACTTGGGGTGTCCGTACTCCATTGCCTGGCTTGGCTTACTCTTACTTATCTCCTCCCCAAGGAAGTTTTCCTCAACTGCAGGCTGAGTCAATATCCATTTCTTCGTCCCACTATATATTACATCTCTGGAGTGCCTCTCTTGCTTATCTCTGTGTCCAGGTGGACTTTCTCTCACTTTCTGAGACTGATACACATCTAACACCACGATAGCCAAAGGGGACATTCATACTATGCAATCCACCATGGAGGAAGACGTGGAAAGCCTTTGCTGTGAATACCTTGCATGAGATGAACAAAAGTGTGCTAGAGAAAGTTCTAATGCTTCTGCAGATGGTACAAAATACGCGCCCCCCCCCCAACCTCACCACATCAGCTCCCTCAGGTGGTGTTGGAGGGGAGCTGATACTGGGCACCAGACTTGACCCTGGTGGTTCTTGCCGGTTGTATAGATATATAGGAATTGACATACTCCATAATGGAGGTCTGTTCAAAGATGAGAGAGGAGAAGGGAGGAAGGATGAGAGGGGAGGTGATGAGCTTGTGTTCAATACACGACCTCCCCAGTCCCAAGGGGCTCTTTCCCCCTGTCACGAATTCTTGATCCCTCTGCCTCTTCCGTTCCTCGCCCACCTCTTGTCACTTAGAGCATCATTCTGGAATGCTGCAAGGATTAATGACACACGCCTGGCAGAAAGTTGCTTGCATTCATTCATTCTGGCCCCCCGCAGTTATTAATTCTTACAATTTCCCTGCACTCAGTACCACTCAGATCTCAACAATTCTGAGCGTTCCTGCCAGTGAAGAGAAAAGAAATCACATCTTCGGTGACAGAAGGACCCAAGTGGATTCATAATGGTGTGAATAACAGGTAACTTGATTTGCTTCAGCTTTGAGATACTTAAGAATTCATATAAAAGGATTTGGGGCTTTAGAGAATACATGTCTTCCGGGGGTGGGGTGGGATGATTGACTATCCTGACAATTTCTATAAGTCAAATTCCATTACTTTGAAGAACATTCAAAGATACGCTCCTGTAAGAAACTTTTAAGTAAAAATAGGAGTGACTAAGGTTCAGGGCAAACTTTGAAGACTGTATCTTTTTCCTCGTGTGAGATTAGGATTAAAAAAATAATAGCCTATGTACATCATTTCTTTCCATTCGGCCTTCTATTAAGGCCAATAGATAAGCGGTGGCCAGTAACCACACCCATTTATAAATGAGGAAACTGAGACTCAGTTTAAAGTTCCCAGTGGGGATTTGGCAGGCAGCAAAGGCAGGTCCCCAGCTCAAAGAGCCCCTTATGCTGGACTTCCCAGGCCTGCAACCTGGCCAGGTGATGGACCTCATGCTCAGAAGGGCTCCTCGTTTTGTTTCACCATCGCCATCTTGAAATTCTCAATAATTTTGAGCTGTGTTTGTTCAGTGTTGCTGAACCAGTGTCCAACCCACAAGCCAAAATGCTAAGATGCAAAAGTGTGCAGCAAAGAAAGGGTTTACTCACATGGCAGCCAGGTGAGGAGATGAGAGACCGACTCCCAGGCGACCTTTCCTGGAGGCAAGGGATTTGGGGTTTTCATGGGATAAAAAAAAGGGCAGTCTTAGGCGAGGGCAGCGTGGAGAAAGCTGGTTGGAAGAAGGTGCAGTAACTGTCACCTGCACAGTGTAACCAAGCCCCAGGCCTCTGCATGTTAACAAGTGGAGGTGGGCTTTTCAGCTTCCTGACATCACAAGGTCACTGGACAGACACACATGGCCAGTTGGAGGGGTGGTGGTCCCATCCAATCTTAACCGATTTAGCTTGAATTAGACACAGCTGACTCCAAGTTCTTGCAACATATGCAAATATCTTGTTGTTTAGGCTCTGTGCCCCTTGGAGGACAAGCAATGATTTAAATGACCTTGATGTGTGAAGGCAGGTTACAGGTGTAATGGATTTAACTAATGAGTACCTATTACTCATTAGGAGTTTCACAAGGAGTCCTGCATGGGTGCTCTGCACTGGATCCTGCAAGCCCTGTAGCCCATTTCACACACAACTCCATGGACTCTCCTTCTAGACCTCCACACAGATCCCGGGAGCACTGGGACTCTCTCTCCCCCAGCTCCTGGGACTCCTTGACCCTCCTCCTCCTCTCTGGGTCTGCAGCAGCTACAAGGTCTCAGAGCCCAGGAGGAGTGCTTCCCCTGACACTGGCAGCTCCTCCCGTGCTGCCGAACAGCCTGAAGGGTAAGTCAGTGCCCAATTCTATCAGTTCATCGAAGTCAAAACTCTCCACAGTTGTCTAATTAAAACGAGAAGCTCTTGGGCTTCCTCAGGTTAGATATGCTCAAATCCCAGAACACTAGATTTCTCCTGGCTCTCTGGCTGACTCTCTTTGTCCCATCCCCTGATGGTCTCCAATGTTTGACTCGGAAGAGAGAAGAGTCTAGCACTCCCACCCCCTCAGATGTCTTGTAAGTCTTGGAGGCTTAAAAACACTGTAATTGATAGAGAAGATCAAGCAACATGGTCACTTCTGGCTTTTAATTCTCAAGAATCATGAGTAGCAAGGCAAAATAAAATGTGAAGGTCCACTGTTGGCTGTTGGCTACGACTGTCCTCTCCCTGGGATCCTGCTCAATACCTCTGTGCCTGTGGGGCCAGAAGACAAAGGTGTGCATCGCCAGGAAGCTGAGAAGGGTGGCACCAGGGCAAGGAGCCATTGCTCCCCCAAATATCTCTCTTCCCAACCACCTTGAATGTTTTATCTTCCTCAGACAGTCCCCCAGATCCGCCCCTTCCTTACAATTCAAGCAGCCCCCTTGCTCATCTTGCTCCATAATTGACTTTAGATGAACCTACTTCTGGAACTGGAACTGTTTTCTGTCCTCTCCCAGGGCCCACAGAAAGCAGATGTGTAACAATGTATATCACACCAGCCAGAAGAACCCACAAATCAGAGCAAACTTTCAGATTTTTTTATTTTGCATTTGACAGTATTTTCTGAGTGTTAGCACAATGAATGCATTTCCGAGATACCATCCTGCCACAGAGCCAAACAGTGCTTAGGCGTTTAAAAAAAAATTCAAGCCCTAAGGAACATGAGCTGGGATTCAGAACAGAATTTAACATCTCTATGTACAGAGATTCTGCTGCGAACACATCCACTGAAAGGAGTTGATGTAGAGACCAGTTTCACAATAAATAATTGTTTCTCTAAACTGTATACCATCTCGCTGGCACATCAGTCCTTTCCATTTCCTTATGATGTATATTCACATTCATCCCTTATAATACTCATTGAGAATTTAGCATTTGGTCAAGGCTAACACCCCAGCATCCACCATTGCATTAGCACCTTGGCAGGGGAGGGGGGAGAGGATGGGCGGCCTCTCCCCATCCCTGCTGTTGAAAAACACCGTCTTCTTCAGCTGCTCAGTAATCTCAGCGTAGCCACTAGAGCGCAGCTGAAAGAGATTGCGAACTGTCAGGCGTTACAATTCCCAGTTGTTGCCAATTATATAGATAAATAGAAATTTACATAATTTACAAAGAGCTTGTGTCTGCGGTTTATTTTGAAGCCATTCCCCAAAGATCCACATTTCTTCCTGAAAACAAATATCACCCTAATAGCCTTGCGCTGGGGCTGCCTTCACAGCGGCTTCCAGGGAACCAGGTCTATGGTTCATCCGTGTGCCTGTTGGCAAAGGGCGCGGAAGTCCTTCTGCCGCAGGGCCTGGGGTTCAACACCTGAGGGCGTTCATTTCCTTATCACAAACATCAAGAATCCTTTTTTCTTCCTCTCTTTTTCTTTTTTAGATGTACTCTTTTAGTGGTTACCAAGCACAGCTGAAAATGTCTGTCTAAATCCCATAAACTTCAAACTCATCAACTCCTGTAGAGCTGTGATCTGCTGGCCCACCCCTGGTGCCTGCCCCCTGTGATGGGTCGGACGTCGACATGCTCTGTCGGAGCCTGCATCTGTTCCCAGATGGACATGGGTTTACATTTGCAAAGAGTTAGCTTGGGGTCCACTCACTCCCAGAGAGAAGTGGCTTTGCAACGTGCCATACCTCTCAAAAAACAATTTCCTGAGTGAAACCGGAGCCTTGGGCTGCGGGCCCTGAGGCACAGCTGGGATCGTTTTACCCATTAGGGAAGCTGGGGTCTTTGGATGGGGCATTCCTGGGAAAGGGCTGTATTGTTAAGTGAGGACTCTTTGAGTGGGTTTTCTCCCCCAGGCAAAACTCGTTTCTTGTCCTCAAAGAGGTGGAAATGTGAACCAAGGAGGAGCCAAAACTGAGGCCTTCCTGCTGCAGGCCCTTCTCCTCAGGGAGCTCCCGAGAGGGCCAGTGGAGGGGCAGCAGACTGCGGGGCAGGGACGTCCACTTTGATGGAGATCTAAAGCCTACTTGCTTTGGCCTTGATTTCAGCCTACCTCAGAAAAGGCGGGAGGGATGTGCAAAAGAGAAGAAAGAAGCCTATAACAAAAGCCAAGCTCTCCACTACCTGAAAGGAGCCACCGCATCCCTCTTCAGCCTATTCCTTGTTTTGCACAGAGCCTCCTTGGCAGAGCTACTTGGCAATTCCAGAACCTGCCATTTGCCCGAAGGTGTACACACAGTCATCGCTGTCAACAGAGCCTTGGGAGTTCGCCTCTTGCAGCCTGGTCCCATCTTTGAGGATCACAAGCTCCGGACGGGAGCAAGTTCCACTCTGAAAATGTCAATCTAGGGATGACTAACTCCAGTCTTGCAAGAAAGTCGGGACCATGCTTATGAGCAAAGACTTTTTCTTTCCAAGTAAAGCTTCTTACAGGAGCTTGACATGCAACATTGTAAAGCCTAGAAGCAGATCCTTTCCAGGCCCGGGTGGAACATCTGTGCCAATGTCCTCACCTCCTGAACATCAAGACAGGATGACGACAACAGCACTGGCCTCCCCTGGCTTCCCAGAACGCACCCAGCACAGCACGTTCCTCCTGCAGGGCCTATGCACTCACCCTGCCCTGTCTGACACCCTCTTCCCTTCCTCATCACTCTGGCTCACCCCGTCCCACTTCCTCTAGGTCTTTATGCCACTGTCACGTGGCCAGTGAGACCACTCAACCTGCAACCACCCCCAAAACTCCCTACCCGCAGCCTGCTTCCTGCTCTCCTTCACATGCCCTGCTCTATGTTTTATGTACTGGTTTGCTATCTGCTTCTCCCACTATTTAAGTGCCAGGAAGGCTGAACTTCTGCTGTATTCTTGGTAGTGTCCCCAGCATTTAGGATGGTGCCCTGTACCTCACAGATGCTCATTGTATCCTTGCTGAACTGAGTAAATGACATAATAGGTGGATGGTTTAATCATACTACTCCCTCACTGAGAGTGGTTTGGGTTTGGGGTGAGGAAGAGGAGGCAAAGTGGGGACTGGTAGGGGCCTAACTCATCCTCTCCAGGGTCTGCCTCTGCCGCTCCTCTGCGTTTTTATTGTGGATGCTGACAGAGTCCTCTCCAGATGACTCGAAGCGATCTGCCACCAATTTGGAATGCCTTGTACATATCCAGAAGGGTTTAACCCTCCCTTGATCAGACTAGGTAGGAACCCAAACCCCCTCCAGGCCACTGCTACGAACATAAATTACCATCCCATTGCAGATGTGTAGACAACTCATTAATAACAATTTCTGATTGATAGAATGACAAATAAACCCAGTTGGGCTGCTGGAAGCCCTCGGGATCATACAAAAACCACAAATGGGTTAAAAAAAATTATAAAATGAACTGGAGGACTTGGAGAACCTGGCGCCCAGCTGCTGTAATTCATCTCTGTCCAGAATCAGCTGCTGAAAAGAAGAAATGATTCTTTTTCTAAAGATCACATTTTGCTATGGGAGCAGAAGCACAACGTGGGCCCTAGCAGATGAGCCTGCAGGGGTTCCAAGAAGCAGTGGTTGGTGAGCTTTATCCAGACCTGATGAAATCCAGGGCTGGACATCACTGCTCAAAAGCTACAGGGAATGCAGGGGTCAGCTCCAAAGACAGAGGACAGGCTGTCCACACTTTTGGCTGCTCTGACCCCAGGGGACAAAGCAACCCCCCACACGCAGTGGGGTTCCCGCTAGCCACCTACATAGACCAAATGCGCCCCGCATGTCCTCCATGCCGCCCAAGGGGCAGCAACTCAGAAAGCAACTTCACCTCCTCGGACGCACGCCCCCCAGGGCACCACCAGTCTGCTTTTCCACTTCTTTGTCAGGTGTTTGTGCTGACCTTGAATTCCTGTGGGGAGAGAGCCAGTTCAAATGAATCAACCTACATTTCCATATGGCTGGTTTTTCAGCATCCAGTAAGGCTTGTCTTTCCACCAGTATAAGCATGGTCCCCCAGGACTGCCTCTTGGGTATAGTTTCCGAAGGCTGAGCACACGGGGATGGAGTCCCACTGAAATCCAGCCTCCACTCACACTCCTCAGTTATCCACTGGACATTAAGGAGCCAAGAAGAAAAATGTGGTTGTGCTGGGGGTTCCAGACAGCAGGCCCTGGGTCCCTGGTTGGGGTGGCACCTGCTGCATAGAGAGCCCCCTTGCTGGTGCTTACTTGCCCAGGAAGCACCTGGAGGTGCCATCCCACCAGCAACGGCTCTCAGCAGAGGCTCGGCAGGGTAGCTCTGCCTGGCAGGGTCTTGGCCCAAATTAATGAAAAACAGGAGCGAGGAGCATTAATAGGAATGGCTATTAGGTAAAACCCAACTTAAATGGCCACCTCAAGACAGACCTAGGGCCTGCTGATTTATCTGAGTCCACACTGACTCACAAGCCTCTCCAGACGCTTGTAGGAGACTACAGGGTCTCCAACTCAGGAACCGGGGAGGGAGCCACAAAGTCAGACGATGAGTAACACAGGTGAATGGACGTTGCACATCTCACTTGTGGCCTTCACTCGCTACCAGCTTATCTGGCCACGAAGGCATGTGGGCTGGTGAGACCAGATGATCCCATTTGTTACTTTTGAAGAAGCTAAAAATGTGCATTTGTGGTGGGGGGCGGGGAGGATGGTATTCTTCAATTTTTAAGAGTTAGCAACTTATTCAGATTTTGGCAAATTGCTATGCAATCCAGAAGAAATACCTCTGGAGACCAGACAAGGCCGCGGCCATTTAACGGGCTCTGCTCTGAAAGGCAGCGAGGGGATGGGATACCATGCCCACGGCCCTCCAGGAGCCAGGGCTCCACATCCCCTCTGCGCGGTCCCCACCCTCACCATGCATCAGATGGTATCCCCCAGGATAAGCCGAGCCTTCCTGTACCCACACTGCCTAGGGCAAGGATCTCTGGAAGTCCAGAAAGCCAGGGAGGGGGTCATACCCGCGGGCAGCCAGGGACCAGGTGCAGAACTGCAAGCAGGCGTCATCATCGCTCTCCGTGCAGGCACAGCGCAGCGTCCCCTTCACCGGCTGTGGGCTCTGTGGGAACTGCCCAGCTGACCTCCTGCCCCTGCTTCCGCTGCCTCTGTAGCTGGACAGTCCATAGGGCACAGTCCGTCTGCAAAGGAAAGAGCAACGTCAGGGCCACTTCTGGGCAAGCCGCCTGGGCCTCCCTGCTCTTGGGTGCCGACAGGTGTGGAGTTGGCGAAGGGGTGGGAGATGGTGGATGCAGGGTGGGTGAGGCAGGTGGTGTGGCCACGTCCCAGGATCTGGTGTCCACATCCTCCCCACGTTTTGAGCCTTGGAAAGGTTCTGGAGTGAACCCTTCACCCCTGTTACCCCCACTTGCTGCCCCCTGCTCTCCCCTAAGCCCCAGGCAGTATGCTGGAGCCCCAGGGTTGGAAAGATGGGAAGTCCCCGTGGAGGATGGAGAATGGCCTGTCTGTACCCTCCCAGCAGCCAGCCCTGTCTGGGCGGAAGCCAGCAATGCCAGGTGTGTGCNAGCCTATTCCTTGTTTTGCACAGAGCCTCCTTGGCAGAGCTACTTGGCAATTCCAGAACCTGCCATTTGCCCGAAGGTGTACACACAGTCATCGCTGTCAACAGAGCCTTGGGAGTTCGCCTCTTGCAGCCTGGTCCCATCTTTGAGGATCACAAGCTCCGGACGGGAGCAAGTTCCACTCTGAAAATGTCAATCTAGGGATGACTAACTCCAGTCTTGCAAGAAAGTCGGGACCATGCTTATGAGCAAAGACTTTTTCTTTCCAAGTAAAGCTTCTTACAGGAGCTTGACATGCAACATTGTAAAGCCTAGAAGCAGATCCTTTCCAGGCCCGGGTGGAACATCTGTGCCAATGTCCTCACCTCCTGAACATCAAGACAGGATGACGACAACAGCACTGGCCTCCCCTGGCTTCCCAGAACGCACCCAGCACAGCACGTTCCTCCTGCAGGGCCTATGCACTCACCCTGCCCTGTCTGACACCCTCTTCCCTTCCTCATCACTCTGGCTCACCCCGTCCCACTTCCTCTAGGTCTTTATGCCACTGTCACGTGGCCAGTGAGACCACTCAACCTGCAACCACCCCCAAAACTCCCTACCCGCAGCCTGCTTCCTGCTCTCCTTCACATGCCCTGCTCTATGTTTTATGTACTGGTTTGCTATCTGCTTCTCCCACTATTTAAGTGCCAGGAAGGCTGAACTTCTGCTGTATTCTTGGTAGTGTCCCCAGCATTTAGGATGGTGCCCTGTACCTCACAGATGCTCATTGTATCCTTGCTGAACTGAGTAAATGACATAATAGGTGGATGGTTTAATCATACTACTCCCTCACTGAGAGTGGTTTGGGTTTGGGGTGAGGAAGAGGAGGCAAAGTGGGGACTGGTAGGGGCCTAACTCATCCTCTCCAGGGTCTGCCTCTGCCGCTCCTCTGCGTTTTTATTGTGGATGCTGACAGAGTCCTCTCCAGATGACTCGAAGCGATCTGCCACCAATTTGGAATGCCTTGTACATATCCAGAAGGGTTTAACCCTCCCTTGATCAGACTAGGTAGGAACCCAAACCCCCTCCAGGCCACTGCTACGAACATAAATTACCATCCCATTGCAGATGTGTAGACAACTCATTAATAACAATTTCTGATTGATAGAATGACAAATAAACCCAGTTGGGCTGCTGGAAGCCCTCGGGATCATACAAAAACCACAAATGGGTTAAAAAAAATTATAAAATGAACTGGAGGACTTGGAGAACCTGGCGCCCAGCTGCTGTAATTCATCTCTGTCCAGAATCAGCTGCTGAAAAGAAGAAATGATTCTTTTTCTAAAGATCACATTTTGCTATGGGAGCAGAAGCACAACGTGGGCCCTAGCAGATGAGCCTGCAGGGGTTCCAAGAAGCAGTGGTTGGTGAGCTTTATCCAGACCTGATGAAATCCAGGGCTGGACATCACTGCTCAAAAGCTACAGGGAATGCAGGGGTCAGCTCCAAAGACAGAGGACAGGCTGTCCACACTTTTGGCTGCTCTGACCCCAGGGGACAAAGCAACCCCCCACACGCAGTGGGGTTCCCGCTAGCCACCTACATAGACCAAATGCGCCCCGCATGTCCTCCATGCCGCCCAAGGGGCAGCAACTCAGAAAGCAACTTCACCTCCTCGGACGCACGCCCCCCAGGGCACCACCAGTCTGCTTTTCCACTTCTTTGTCAGGTGTTTGTGCTGACCTTGAATTCCTGTGGGGAGAGAGCCAGTTCAAATGAATCAACCTACATTTCCATATGGCTGGTTTTTCAGCATCCAGTAAGGCTTGTCTTTCCACCAGTATAAGCATGGTCCCCCAGGACTGCCTCTTGGGTATAGTTTCCGAAGGCTGAGCACACGGGGATGGAGTCCCACTGAAATCCAGCCTCCACTCACACTCCTCAGTTATCCACTGGACATTAAGGAGCCAAGAAGAAAAATGTGGTTGTGCTGGGGGTTCCAGACAGCAGGCCCTGGGTCCCTGGTTGGGGTGGCACCTGCTGCATAGAGAGCCCCCTTGCTGGTGCTTACTTGCCCAGGAAGCACCTGGAGGTGCCATCCCACCAGCAACGGCTCTCAGCAGAGGCTCGGCAGGGTAGCTCTGCCTGGCAGGGTCTTGGCCCAAATTAATGAAAAACAGGAGCGAGGAGCATTAATAGGAATGGCTATTAGGTAAAACCCAACTTAAATGGCCACCTCAAGACAGACCTAGGGCCTGCTGATTTATCTGAGTCCACACTGACTCACAAGCCTCTCCAGACGCTTGTAGGAAACTACAGGGTCTCCAACTCAGGAACCGGGGAGGGAGCCACAAAGTCAGACGATGAGTAACACAGGTGAATGGACGTTGCACATCTCACTTGTGGCCTTCACTCGCTACCAGCTTATCTGGCCACGAGGGCATGTGGGCTGGTGAGACCAGATGATCCCATTTGTTACTTTTGAAGAAGCTAGAAATGTGCATTTGTGGTGGGGGGCGGGGAGGATGGTATTCTTCAATTTTTAAGAGTTAGCAACTTATTCAGATTTTGGCAAATTGCTATGCAATCCAGAAGAAATACCTCTGGAGACCAGACAAGGCCGCGGCCATTTAACGGGCTCTGCTCTGAAAGGCAGCGAGGGGATGGGATACCATGCCCACGGCCCTCCAGGAGCCAGGGCTCCACATCCCCTCTGCGCGGTCCCCACCCTCACCATGCATCAGATGGTATCCCCCAGGATAAGCCGAGCCTTCCTGTACCCACACTGCCTAGGGCAAGGATCTCTGGAAGTCCAGAAAGCCAGGGAGGGGGTCATACCCGCGGGCAGCCAGGGACCAGGTGCAGAACTGCAAGCAGGCGTCATCATCGCTCTCCGTGCAGGCACAGCGCAGCGTCCCCTTCACCGGCTGTGGGCTCTGTGGGAACTGCCCAGCTGACCTCCTGCCCCTGCTTCCGCTGCCTCTGTAGCTGGACAGTCCATAGGGCACAGTCCGTCTGCAAAGGAAAGAGCAACGTCAGGGCCACTTCTGGGCAAGCCGCCTGGGCCTCCCTGCTCTTGGGTGCCGACAGGTGTGGAGTTGGCGAAGGGGTGGGAGATGGTGGATGCAGGGTGGGTGAGGCAGGTGGTGTGGCCACGTCCCAGGATCTGGTGTCCACATCCTCCCCACGTTTTGAGCCTTGGAAAGGTTCTGGAGTGAACCCTTCACCCCTGTTACCCCCACTTGCTGCCCCCTGCTCTCCCCTAAGCCCCAGGCAGTATGCTGGAGCCCCAGGGTTGGAAAGATGGGAAGTCCCCGTGGAGGATGGAGAATGGCCTGTCTGTACCCTCCCAGCAGCCAGCCCTGTCTGGGCGGAAGCCAGCAATGCCAGGTGTGTGCGTGTGTGCATTTTCAGTCTTTTCAAGACCTAAACTCAGCAAGCACAGCTCCCGTCCCGGATCCTTGCAAGGCAGTTCTGGTTTCCCCTTCCTGCATCCAAACCCTGACATGGATATTCCCGCTGGCCCAAATGCTGATCCCGGTCTTCATGCTTCAGCCACCAGCACCTGAGCCTGGTCATCCATACCAGTAAGATGCCTTCCAACCCCACAGCCCAAGGCCTGGTTTGTTCCTGCCCCGCCAGCCACCGAATTTCTTCTGTGCATACATCAAATTTGTAGTCTGTGCTAACTGGAATACAAATTCAGTTATGGCCATTGAAACACACTGTGGCCTTGGAACAAGGCTTCCTTAAAGACACAGACATGGAAGCCTCTGTGCCCTGAGAGATATATAGCTGAATATAGAAGTGGCCTTGGGAAAAGTCTTCTTGTGAAGAAATAAATGCCTGAAACTATTTACCCATTTCATTTACGGTTGGAGCTGGCATGAGAGTGGTGGTGTCACTTGAAACAATAAATGTTTAATCTGTTTCTTATGCTCATGTCCATCCAAACCAGTGCTCTCCAGGGATGGGAGGACACTACCAAAGCAATTCAGTGGGAAAAAGTTAAAAGCGGCTGCTTAATTCATTAGCACTGCTGAATAAGATTTGGGGGCAGATTAATAATAGATAGAGGAAACACACGTGGCCAAAAGTTACTTTTCCAATAAACTCTGGCTTTCCTTCCAGTCCCCAAGATTAACTACCTTGGTTTCTGTGAGCCCCATGAAGTAGCACCAATCAGCCACCTCAAAGGGGGTTCTGACATCCTCTGTGTGCTTTCAAAATAACATCAAATTGAATTTCCTTTAATTTAAAACACATGCCATGGTGCATTTTGGGGGTGGTAAGGACAAAGTGGGGGGGTTGCCTCATCCTGACCTGATGCTTGGGAGAAACCTGCTCCCTGTTGGACTGGAGACTGGAGCTGAGAACATAACCACCCCCATCCTCTTTCTCTTCCCCTCTCCCCACGCGCTCCTACCCAAATTAGTTATGAAATGGTTCCTGGATCCAGGCAGGCCCAGTACGGAGCAGTCTGTGCTCACAGGATGGAGAAAGCAAGCAGGAGCCCTTCCTATTCTGAGCTGTGCATGTGTTTTCAATCACTCAGTTGTGTATGACTCTTTGCGACCCCATGGACTGTAGCCCACCAGGCTCCTCTGTCCATGGGATTCTCTAGGCAAGAATACTATAGTGGGTTGCCATTTCCTTCTCCAGAGGATCTTCCCAACCCAGGGATTGAACCCTAGTCTCCTGTGTCTCCTGCGTTGGCAGGCAGATTCTTTACCCCTGAGCTGCCTGGGAAGGCCCTGTTCTGAGTGGAACCTTTACTAAAACTCATCTTTTCTCAGGTATGGGAAATGGTGGGGGTGAGGTAGCAAGACAATACCGACATTGTGGGGAGGCAGGATTTGGCTAAAGGTATAGATTTCCAGTAATAGGGCCACATTAAGTCTCTAGGTGTTGACATTAAACCCAGGCCCCCGTTTCTTGGTGAAAATTACACACAAGGATTAACAACCACGGCTCCCATTTTTCCATCAACAGCAAGACGTGCAATTTTGAAGTTGCTGTCAGCTGATTAGGCATTTGTGTGCTCAGAGCCACTCAACTTCACAAAAAGTGTTTTAAGTGAGGAAACAGGGAGACCCGGTATTCATTAACAGAACTGCTAAGCACTTTCCCAGCAGCCTAGTGGGAGGAGCTAGTATGCAAATGAGCCCTTGAAACTTTCCAGGAATGTTCATGGAGGGAGAAAACCCTGCTCCAAGCCTGGGGGATCTAGGTGTGCACTCTGCTGGCTGACCTGGGAGCCAGTAGCAGGTGATGCAAGCTGAGAACCAGAGGACTTAGAAGATGGTCCTGCCCATGGAAGGCCCACCCTCCGCTCCCCTTCTTCCCACAATAACAATTCCAGCTCCAACGAAGGCCCACTTCCAATAGGTTGAAAATTTAAAGGTTTTTAAAATCTGATAAGCGCTTAGTGGCTCAGATGGTAAAGCGTCTGTCTACAATGCGGGAGACCCGGGTTCGATTTCTGGGTCGGGAAGATCCCCTGCAGAAGGAAATGGCAACCCCCTCCAGTACTATTACCTGGAAAATCCCATGGATGGAGGAGCCTGGTAGGCTACAGTCCATGGGGTCGCAAAGAGTCAGACATGACTGAGTGACTTCACTTCAAGCGCTTAAATAAGAGTTTGGCTTCAGAATACCTTGGAAATTAGAACTTGATTTTAGGATTCTGGGGCTCCTTGCAGTTCTGTGTTGCAACATGGCAGCACTGGGAGACTCGGCACTTCAGCTTCCCATCCTGCTTGATCCCAAGGGCACCCCAAGCTCCACCCATCCCCACCCCCCATCCTGCAAGCAGCTGCACCTTGGCTGCCCTGTAGGCCTTGGGAGATGTGCCCTAAGCCCTGTTCTGTCCATGGATGTCAGACCCTGAAGTGGGCTCAGAGACACCGAGGAGGGGGGGATTCCAGGATCATAAATACTCGGTATATGGTCTAGAAGAAGGGGCATATGGCTTTCAGTCCCATAGACTCCTTGCAGTGGGTAGGAGATAGGACCAGAGGAGGGTCGGAGACACCCTCTACCCCACAGAACCAGGGCAGGGGTCTTTCTTGTCCAGCTTTTACAGTGGACACCAGCTCCAAGAGAGTAGAAGACAGGGCTCCGTCTTTTGCACCGGCTATGGACCCAGCACAAGGCTGAGAAAAATGAAGACTATTAATTAACTGGTTGTTGAGCATGAGATAAACTAAACCAGTAAGACTGGATTCTCTCCAACCTACAATGTTCAACAACCACAAAATTCCAACATTTGCCAAGCATCCACTATATCTGGAAATACCTTATTTTACTGCACTTCACGGATAATATTAATTTTACAAATTGAAGTTTTGTGGCCACATGCATTAGATGATGACTGGAATTTTTAGCAATAAAGTAGTTTTAAGGGATGCATATTTTTTAGATATGCTGCTGCTGATGCTGCTAAGTCGCTTCAGTCGTGTCCGACTCTGTGCGACCCCATAGACGGCAGCCCACTAGGCTCCTCTGTCCCTGGGAGTCTCCAGGCAAGAATACTGGAGTGGGTTGCCATTTCCTTCTCCAATGCATGAAAGTGAAAAGTGAAAGGGAAGTTGCTTATTCGTGCCCGACTCTTAGTGACCCCATGGACTGCAGCCTACCAGGCTCCTCCATCCATGAGATTTTCCAGGCAAGAGTACTGGCGTGGGGTGCCATTGCCTTCCCCTTAGATATGCTATTGCATACCTAATAGATGGCAGTATAGAATAAACAAAAGTTTCGTAAAGTGTTAAGAAACCAAAAAATTCGTGTGACTTGCTTTTTCACTTTGTTGAGGTAGCCTGGAACCACATGTGCAGTATTTCCAAGGTCTGCCTGTATCTCCCCAGTATTATGCCAAGTTTGATGAGGATGCAGAAAGGCCTTCAGGCATTCACACACTACTGGTGTATGAAAACAGTACAGGATAAAGAAACCTCACAAGCCAATATGCACAGGTATGTACAAGGTACACAGAGCACAGAGAAAGGTTACCTGGTGAGCCCATTATTATGCTGTATAGCACTTACATGATGATCACACCACCTGTTCCAGTTTCCTGATTTACAAAAGTCGCTAGACTGAAGGACACACTGCGCTGCATGAAAAGTACTTAGCAAAGAGCTCCTAGCAGTGAATGAATGTGGCTACTGCTGTTGCTTTTTCGGTCTGGGAATTCAAATGAGTTGTACCAGGCATAAAAAACCCTATCTACCAGCCCTGCATTTAAGAGGTGTGACTAAGTAAGAAAGACAAGGAAGAAGGAACCAGAATGCCACCTGGCACAGCAGTGCCATTCTTTGTCAGGCTTCCTTGGGCTGGGCCATCTCTCTACACTGTCTGCCCAATAAGCACTCATGTTTTAGTTGTTGTCTTGGTACCTTTGTCATTTCTTGAATGATAAAGAAACGAACGTCTCTTGAATGGTGAATTGGAAGGAAGTAATGAAGGAACCCTAAAAATGAAGTTAAGTTGGCTGAGAACTTGGACCAGCACACCATCTGACCTGTGGTTTAGCCTCCTGTTCTACAGTGGGGCTTAAAGAACACAGTTCTTTATAAAAGTAGGCAGCATTTCAACCTGACTAATGTTCCAGTTATAACACAGAGCTCCAAACAAAAGAGAAGCAGGTAAGATCAGTACAAATGCTCTTAGACAAAAGAAAACACCCCAAAACAATCACATTGGCAATGCCTAGTGTTGTGTGTCTTTGTATATTAAATTGTCCTCAGCATATGCTCAGAACATTCATTATTTGATCAGTGATGGTGATGCCAAGATCATACTTATCACCGTGTTCCTTATTTCCCATTGTCTCCCAGCTGTCATATATAAACTTTAGTAAATACTAAACTTTCAAATCTCCTGTATTCATTCTCCATCTGCATCATCACCCAGCCGGACTCTAAATTCTCAGCAAAGATGATTGAACTGTCCTAGAAAGCCCAGTTTTCATAACCCCACCTACCCACCCCGAACTGAATCGCACTTAACAAATATTTGCAGAGTGGTTTCCAACGTACGGGCCTGGACTAGACTTCTGATGATTCATGACGGGCCCATGGCCCTGTACACACACAGTTTAATCTAGTACAGAGGTTAGAAAATTGGCATTTCTGCAGGCTTCATCCAATCACAAGAGGGTGGTGTTTTTTTTTTTTTTTTAACTTGAAAATTTCACACAAATATCCCAATTTCCATCTTCTCTCATTATACTCACTCCAGCCCCACACTCCAACGCAGCAGCAGCTGTCTGAAGCTGAGTGGTCCCATCAGAGCCCAGCTCAAACCCTCTTGTTTGGCCCCAGTCCCTACTCCTGTCCTTCTCTGCTTGCTTTTCTTACCTGTCTGGCCTTCATAGGTATCTTAGGGTACAACCCCTGTCCTAGTGGCTTGTTCCATAAAGCAAAGCCAGACAGATCATGTGACATGGTGACAAAATTAGCACCAGCTACTATTTTTACAAACTGTTGTCATTTTCAATTTCAAAAAGCCCAGGTTCTGGTGAGTGTCTCCCAAACAAACAGAACATTTTCACTTCACACTCAGACATCAAGATGATGCTGTCTCCTCCGCTTCACATTTTCCTTCTGAAATGGAAAGGCAAGGTCAGGACCGTCTTTGGGTCACATCGTACAGGAGGCACGATGCTGCTGACTGGTCCTGCAGCTGAAAGGAAGAGGAACAACTGTTTGCCAGTGGCAGGCAGACGGCAAGGGCCCCCCCCGCCAGCTGCCAGGCACCAGCAGTCATTAGATACTGCCCCTCACAACTCCCTGGAGAATCAACTTGTAGACTCCAACAGGCTTTCTAACTAAGGCTCAATTTCAGATTTTATTAAATTTCTTCCTCAGAAGGTACCACTCAGTTGCTCTCTCAGGTTTTGAAATACCTTCTTGGGCAGAGAAGTAAATGTGGATCAACTTCATTGACTGTCTTTGTAAAACTTAATCAGAAAAAAGTGTGAACTAAGAACTCTGTTAGAAGAATAAGACAGAATAAAGTAACTACAGAAAGTGACTGAATATCCAAAGGCCTGTAAAAGCATCCATTCACTTCAAGAAACATATGGTGGACTGCCCCCTCCCCACTTCCACTTTGCACAAAGACATAGAGACAAGGAGGAAACAATAGCTCAGAGACAGAAATACCCACCTTGAAAAACTTAAAAGCCCAGGATTCTCTAGAGCCTGCATTCAATGCTGGCTGTTTTCATTTCCTGGAATCCAATCTCTTGTCTTTCCCCTGGGGAATGGTCCCTCTGTCCCTGTGTGAGGTCTTGATGAGACTGTCAATCACTGTATCTCGCCTTCCCACACCTCAAGACTCATCAGGTGACCCAAGCTGGCTCATGGCACCCTCTCCTTCCCAAGACACCTGAGAAAACCAATTTGAGGTCAGAAAATAGTTTGGATGGGAATTCCCTGGTGGTCCAGCAGTTGGGACTCTGAGCTTTCCCTGTAGGGGACACAGGTTTGATCCCTGGTCAGGGAACTAAGATCCCTCATGCCACATAGTGCAACCAAAATTTTTTTAAAAAAGAAAATAGTCTGGAGCTGCTACTAACCATCCTGCCTTGTCTGTTTGTGCCCTGGGACCCGCAGTCCTGTCCTGGTTTCTCTCTCTTTCTAAGCCTGGTCCTGCCTCTCCCTCCCTTCCAGTTTGTGGGTCACACCATGTCCTTCCAATAGACTCCTATGCTGTGTGAGCTACATTTAAGTTTCTGTTGCTTGCAACCAGTGACCTCAAGCTGACCCTGGAACTCACTCAAGATGGATGCAACCATGATCTCTTGGGTTTCATAGAAAGACCAGGAGTCTCTGCAGCTGCCAAGGACAAGTAGAAATTTTCTTCATTGCAACAAAATACAAAAGAATGTGTTCCAAATCAGGACAAAACACAGCCAACAAAGCTAGCTGGAGTCCTTTCTTCCCAGGTGTGCCCACTGTGAAATGTTTGCTTTGGATCACACTGTCCTCTGGGCAGGTGGGAGCAAGAATACAACCTCATGATGCTCAGAGGTACTTGGCTAACCACCTCAGGAGGCTTATCCTCCCGTGAATTTACTCCTTGTCCGCTCATCAAATGCCTGTGAAAGTTGGCTTGGGACAGGCCTTGTGCCAGACAACCACTGGGTGCCCTTCCAACCTCTAGGAAAGAAAATAACCAGGAAATACATCTCCTCAGTGACCTCATTGTACAAGCAGAAACACATGCTTTCTGGTTCTAAAGAACACGACATGAACTTCCTGCTCGCAAACAACATAAAGGGAACTTGCAATCTGTAGCTTTGCTACTGCAGAAAATTGCTGCATCTCTAAATGGGAGGCCCCCAAGGCAGGCTGTTCTTCCACCAGCCACCAAAGGAGGAAGTCCTCCTGTAGCCTCAGAAATAGCCAATGACCAGAATATTTAGAAACATCAAAAGAGTGAGCAACGTGCTGTGGGTTGGTAGTTAACTTTTTTTTAAAGATATCTCCCCGATCCCCTGCTCAAAGAAAGCAAACCACAACTTATGAGTTTACCCAGGACTTGGTTGCTGGGGAATTTTACCAGAATTACATGTATTTTCAAAGAAAACATTGACCCCCATCAGTCGGACCCAAGAAGAAGTGGTGTTTCCTCACCTGGGCTGCAGGTGTGACCTCCTTCCTGTCCCCTGGGGTAGGTAAGAGCTGACCTCTGCCTGTCCACCTCAACATCCAGGGCAGCCCAGGCAGTGCCTGGATCGGATCAGGTGCATAATAATACTGCTGCTGCTGCTGCTAAGTCGCTTCAGTCGTGTCCAACTCTGTGCGACCCCATAGACGGCAGCCCACCAGGCTCCCCCATCCCTGGGATTCTCCAGGCAAGAACACTGGAGTGGGTTGCCATTTCCTTCTCCAATGCATGAAAGTGAANCCATTCTCTTCTTCCCCAACTGTGTCCACAAATCCATTCTCTACGTCTGCGTTTTCATTCCTTCCCTGCAAATAGGTTCGTCAAAACCATTCTAGACTCCATATATATACGTTAATATACAATATTGCTTTTCTCTTTCTGACTTACTTCACTCTATATAACAGATTCCATCTCACTAAAACATTCTTTTTTATGCCTGCTGTCCAACTCTGTGCGACCCCATAGATGGCAGCCCACCAGGCTCCCCCATCCCTGGGATTCTCCAGGCAAGAACACTGGAGTGGGTTGCCATTTCCTTCTCCAATGCATGAAAGTGAAAAGTGAAAATGGAGTCACTCAGTCGTGTCCGACTCTTAGCGACCCCATGGACTGCAGCGCACCAGGCTCCTCCATCCATGGGATTTTCTAGGCACGAGTACTGGAGTGGACCCACTCCACTGGAGTGGGTTGCCATTGCCTTCTCCGATAATAATACTACAGCATCTCAATAACAAGGTCTGCTATGTGAAGAAAGGAGGGAGGGAAAGTGAAGTGAAAATTGCTCAGTTGTGTCCGACTCTTTGCGACTCCATGGACTAAACAGTCCATGGAATTCTCCAGGCCAGAATACTGGAGTGGGTAGACTTTCTCTTCTCTAAGGGATCTTCCCAAACCAGGGACTGAACCCAAGTCTCCCGCATTGCAGGCAGATTTTTTACCAGCTGAGCCACAAGGGAAGCCCAAGTATACTGGAGTGAATAGTCTATCCCTTCTCCAGGGTGTCTTCCCGACCCAGGAATTGAACAGGACTTCCCTGGTGGCTCAGAGGGTAAAGCATCTGCCTGCAATGCGGGAGACCCGGGTTTGATCCCTGAGTTGGGAAGATCCCCTGGAGAAGGAAATGGCAACCCATTCTAGTACTCTTGCCTGGAAAATCCCATGGATGGAGGAATCTGGTAGGCTACAGTCCATGTGGTTGCAAAGAGTCAGACATGATTGAGCAACTTCACTTTCACTTTCTCCTGCATTACAGGTGGATTCTTTACCAACTAAGGTATCAGGGAAGTTATCAGGGAAGGAGAGAAGGAAGGAGGTCTTAACTGGCCATTACTTCTCATCCAAACCCAATCTCCCAAATGTTTAGAATTCTTAGCTGATGTTTTGGATTTCTACTATCATTGTCCTAGAGGGAATATGGTCTCTAGATCACTTAAAATGGGAAAACCACATCTTGAGAGTAACTTCTGCAGACACATGAGGAAAAAACCAGGCTGTCTGGAAGGATGAAGTCTCAGAGACAAAACCAGAGGCCTCTCTAGGCTGACAGACCTGGGATATTGGTCCAAACTGAAGACTAACTCCCAGAGAGGCTCTGGCTGAGTGGTTTCTTTCTGGGGCTGAGAAATGAAAGGGCTGGATCTCTGGAGAATCCGTCCAACTCCAAATCCCATAGAGAGATTCCCAAATGCCCTCACTGTTACACCTGAGCATCTCCGAAGAGCACATATGCTAGAGTAGGGCTTCTCTCCAGCAATGAAACCACAATGGAATGTGGGGTCTCTACCTACCCCTAAGTGGAAAGAGTCCCAGGATCTTACCAACTGTTTTCAGAAAGCTTCATCCAAAGAGTAGGACTCTTCCACATCCTACTGCCATATATCTGAGCTTAGAAAAAAATCCCAAAGCCAAAGATTGAATCGTGCCATCAGGCCCCTGAATACAGTAGCCTCCTCCCATCACACAGGCACACAGGCTCTGAATGAAGTCTATTTAGAGACAGCACAAGTGGTCAAAGCAACAGAGAGCAACAGAAACATCCTGCTGTGTGTGTTGTGGGGGGTGGAATTTCCAAGAGTGACAGCTCAAAAAATAACCAAGAAGTTAGGGCAACAAATGCTGCAATATTTGCTGCTGAAGCCATTTAGAGAATCCGACAGGTTAGCTGGTTTCCCCCCTGTCTGCGACAACCCAAATGCATCCATGTGAATTAGGTTAGAGTTTCCCTCCCCAACCCCCAGTGACCCTAACACATTCCAGGTCAAATGTAGGCATGAGCAATCCACGTCTGTCTGGCACAGGCTCATTATAACTTTATGCAAAGCTGCAGACAGATGTGGCTCAAAATAGTTACCAGCAGTGGAAACAGAAGGAGTAAAATAAGGAGCAGGTATTTTTTAAAGGATGGGGGTATGTGTAGGGGGATTTTAAAAAAAGTCCAGACGCCATCAAACATCCCTTTAAACAACCCAGGAGAGAAGAGAAGACACCCTCACTAACTTTCAGAAGATTTCATCTTTAGGATGGAAAAACCTCTCTGAATGAAGACATACTTGCCAAGGCAACAAAAATAAAGACACCCATTTTCTTCCTAATCTAATTTTTTGCATCGTTGTGGTCACTCTGATCACTTGATTGCTTACCTCAAACTAAGAAAACTTAAGTCTCTCTAGAGACACAGGCTCTATCCCCAAAAAAGAATCAAGCAGAGTCAAATCCTGTCTTTATTAGAAATGTTGGTATTTGGTTGATTATGATATTTCTGCACTGATTTTCATTTTTTAAAAACATCGCATTCCCTTTTATTTAACTTTATAGCATCCCCTTCAAGTTTGCACCTGAAAGAGTATGTCATGAGCCACACCCTATCTTGCCACCCTACAAGAAATCTGTGGAAATTAGATACAGAAAAACCCAGAAAAGCTACAGACACTCTGCTCTCTCACAGACTTGCTTCTGGCTTTTGGCAAAGCTGTTCACTGCTCCCCAAGTTGTGGGCCATTCATGTCATCACCAAGCAACACAGGACCGCAACACCTTGGCCACATCTGAGAGTCTCTGAGCCTTTCTCATAGGTGCATGAATCTGTTTCTGTTTTTTAAATTACTGGGCCAGGCACAGGGCTCGCTGGCTGCCGCCTTCTAGAGTTACTGTTTATTAAGGCCTCCTGCTAAGTTGGCCCTGAGAGGTCATAAAATAAGGGAAGACCTGGGCCTCCAGGGCTCCGAACATCGCTAGGTTCTCCAAATGCTCTTGGCTCCCCCGAGACTCCAAACTGGGGCAGATGAGAAAGGCTGGGGATGCCCTGTTCTGCTGTCCGTTCCTGGGGGCTCGGTGGGGCAGCAGGACTCTAGAAGCGCCTGGAACCTGGTTTGGCCCAGCAGTTCATCTACACTGTGGCCGTTGCCTGGATTTATTTTCCTTCTAAATAAAATTGGTTCCTGTCCCAAATAGAGGGAAATGGTGTGCGTGCGTGTGTGTGTCCCATTTTAAGGAATTCTGTTTCCACCGAAACATGGCTTAGACTGAGAGAGTTTCCTTCTGTTAAACAGTAAATCTACTTCTAATGTACTCCAAAGCTGAGCAATGGTTACAAGGGACTACCTGGAGGGAGGAAGTGGAGCACAGGCAGCCCCCATCAAACTTGCTGAGATGCTGTGGATCCGGGACGGGATTGCGATCTGGAGCTACAAAGCCTGTGAGTTCCAACCGGCTGCGGGGGCCCCCCTAAGGAAAGCACTGTTTGCTTCCCAGCTTCCTTTGTTTTAAATTCTTGCAGGAACAAACCACACCAGAGATGTCACAGCCTTTCATCTGCCTTCAGATTTAAGGCCAAGTTCCTAGTTGCAACGTCCTCTTCATCTAGCAAAAATCCAAGTTCTCCCTTCGGAGTCACACAGGGTCATGACCTTCTCGATGCAAATCAACCTGCTTTCCAGCCTCAAGTCTCTTTCTTATCCAGTCGAGATCAGCTGCGTTTCAACAAACCCATCTTTGCTCCCAGACATCTCACCTCCTCACATCCATTCTGGGGTAGAAAAGGAGACTTTAGGTCCAGCTGAATCCAACCAGGAGGTCACCTTGCATGAGCTGACCTTGCCAATAAACTCTGAAATTTAAGCCCCAGGGCTATCAAATTTTAAAAATGCATCTTGCCATGAAATGTCCTGAGCTACTGCTACCCAAACTCAAAACTGGAATGTAAACATGTACAGATTTCTAAGCAGGAGAGGGTTACATGGGAGGGAAATGACTCAGAGAGTAAAAACATGATCAGTCAGAAACCTGAGTTCAAGATTACTTTTAGTCTGGATGATACTGTCTTCCCTTTTTATTATTATTATTTTGGCTACACCCTACGATGTCTAGGATCTTAGTTCCCTGACCAGGGATCAAACTTGAAACCCCTGAACTGAAAGCGGGAGTCTTAACCACTGGACCACCAGGGAAATCCCAATAGCCATCTTTTTTTTTGTAATTATTTCCTGGGATCCCTTCCTGGTGGCCCACACTCAGGTTTTGGGTACTGAGACCCAGGTGCTGTGTACAACGAGAAATGAGTGAAAGGCATTGTGTTTACTCTGTTGGGACTCAGCCTTACTAAGATTTCATTATTTAACAAAGGGGTTCCAAACAGATCATTCAAATTATCCTGACATGCCCAGTGGCTCAGACGGTAAAGAATCTCCCTGCAGTGCAGGAGAACTCGGTTCGATCCCTGGGATGGGAAGATCCCCTGAAGGAGGGCATGGCAACCTATTAGAATATTCTGGCCTGGAGAAAAGGAAGAGGAACCAGCGATCAAATTGCCAACATCTGCTGGATTACCAAAAAAGCAAAAGCATTCCAGAAAAACATCTCTTTCTGCTTTATTGACTATGCCAAAGCCTTTGACTGTGTGGGTCACAATAAACTGTGGAAAATTCTGAAAGTGATGGGAATACCAGACCACTTGACCTGCCTCTTGAGAAACCTATATGCAGGTCAGGAGCAACAGNTGCAGCCACGAAATTAAGAGACACTTGCTCCTTGGAAGAAAAGTTATGACCAACCTAGACATCGTATTAAAAAGCAGAGACATTACTTTGTCAACAAAGTTCCATCTAGTCAAGGCTATGGTTTTTCCTGTGGTCATGTATGGATGTGAGAGTTGGACTATAAAGAAAGCTGAGTGCTGAAGAACTGATGCTTTTGAACTGTGGTGTTGGAGAAGACTCTTGAGAGTCCCTTGGACTGCAAAGAGATCCAACCAGTCCATCTTAAAGGAGATCAGTCCTGGGTGTTCATTGGAAGGTCTGATGTTGAAGCTGAAACTCCAATAGTTTGGCCATCTGATGCAGAGAGCTGACTCATTTGAAAAGACCCTGATGCTGGGAAAGATTGCGGGCAGGAGGAGAAGGGGACAACAGAGGATGAGATGGTGGATGGCATCACCAACTCAATGGACATGAGTTTGGGTAAACTCCGGGAGTTGGCGATGGACAGGGAGGACTGGCGTGCTGCAATTCATGGAGTCACAAAGGGTTGGTCACGACTGAGCGACTGAACTGAACTGAACTGAACTGGAGAATCCCCATGGCAGAGAAGCCTGAAAGGCTACAACCTCAGACACGACTGAGCGACTAAACACAGCACAGCCAGCTACCAAGCTGCCACATCACCCCAGCCCTCCCCTGACCCCCATTGTCACTGTACCCACCTGCTTATTTAGCACAGGGAACCCCAGAGCAATGCCTTCAGAGAACACCATGCCCATTTCCCCAAACATTCCAATTATTCACCAGGGAAGCAAACAACAAAGGAGGGGCAGAAAAGGGCAGGACCAGACCTCATCAAGCCTCAACAACCTTTGGCCACCAGGGTGCTTATCAAGCTGCTTATCAGCAGGGCAGTCAGCCAGACACACCTTTTCCCAGGGTCTGTAAACCTGATGCAGAACAAATGCTAAGAGATTGCCCACCAAGAGGCATGGCGCAGGGAAAAACTGGAGTACCCGGGTACAAGCTCCTCAGTGTTACTGCAGGAAGCTGGGTAAGACCATGGTTTAAGGGTCCAAGGAAGCCAAGTTCAGCAGGACGTGAGCTTCTTCATCCCAGGCTCCTCTAATCATAGACTGTGTGGAGCGACAGGGAAGGTTATGCAGCCCCCAGGGTTGTACGCTTATCCACATGGTCCTGTGGTCCTGAGGTACGGAGCCCACTAGAGTGGGCTGTGCTGAGATACTGTGCTCAGATACTGTGTTGAGAGCACTCCACACACTCTCTCGTGTCATCCTCACACGTCTTTACTCACAGGAGTCATGGTCAACATCAGTGTGGACCATTGCCTGCAAGATCATGACCATGCTCAAAAGACTATCCCTCTGCCTCAAAAGCTGTATCTCCAGCAACAGTACTCCCAGTCCTGACTTGTGGGTCACATGATCGTTATTGGGATCCCTGTGATCACACAGAGGGTGGACAGCCAGTCCCACATCAGCGGGAGGCTGGAGAACCAGATCCAAACATTCCACTGGGATGTTCTCAAACTTAAAATGTCCCCTCCCTAGAAACATGTGGCATACCTCTCTGGAACAACAGGAGGGGCAAAGATGACTGTTGAATTGTTGCCTTTTTGTGGTAGAATATATTGAATAATTATTATTATTTTTATACCTCTTCTTTGGGGGAAAATATCATTCCTGCTGGCTGAGTCAGTGTGGCCAGGCTGGTCACCTTGTTAGGTCACCGTCCTAGAGTCACGCTGATGTCTGCACCTTACCTGGGGGCATGGGGAGAGGGTGGTACCATCCCCAGGCTATGCAGCGAATCACAAACAGGACACCGGGCAGAGCTCCTGGGGCTGGAGTCTTCTCATGAGTCTACAGAGCCCAGATTTTCCACCACAGCCGTGATTCCAAACATCCTGCACTGCTCTTTCCAGAAATACATTCCTACTTGTCAGACCATGTGGCTCAGATTTTTGTTTGGAAACACTGTTGCTGTCACAGCATCACAGTGCCTCTGTCATTACATCCCTGGAGGGATTAACAGATGGCAGGTCCACTCGGTTCTCAGGAACGAAGTGGGAGAGACTGAGCGGGGCTCCTTGCTGGGGGCCCTGCAGCTTCATCGGCTGTCAGAGCTAGTGGTTTTACTCTGCGGCCAAGTGGATGGATGGTAGCAGGTGCAGAGGGGCTGCCCTGCTGAGGCTATGGTTAGCACTGAGAACTCTATGATAGTTAATTGTATGTGTCAACTTGACTGGGCCACAGTACCCAGATCTGTGACCAAAAGCCAGTCTAGATGTTGCCAGGAAGGTATATTTTAGATGCAATTAACACTTAAATCAGTAGATGTTGAGTAAAGCAGATTACCCTTTATAATGTGGGTGGGCCTCATCTAATCAGGTGAAGGCTCTGACAGAGAGAAGTGAGATGCCCTGAGTAGGAAGGGAATTCAGCCTTCAGGATGCCTCAGATTGCAGACTGCAACATCAGTTCCTCTGTGTGTGTGTGTAGTGTGTTTACATACACATAGAGATCTGTATATACACATCCTATTAGTTCCGTCTTTCTGGAAACACCAACAGAGACAATCCCTCACCATGTCACAAGACACTCCTGTTTTTGAAGTATTCTTGTGGAACAGCCCCGAGTGCATAGGGATGTAAGTATGTGGCCTGCTGCTGCTGCTGCTGCTAAGTCGCTTCAGTCGTGTCCTACTTGTCCCTATTTCTCTCCTTATGATCTTATTCTTGGCATATTTTCCATGACCATGAGATGAGATGAGTATTTCCTCTGAGGTGGGGCTTTGTTTTCGTTGGCAGTGATGGGGTTGCTAGGGGTGGGGGAAGGCACGGTGGCTTCCTAACAGGGCCAAGGAGAGCCATGAACATCCCTCGCCTCGTGGGCGGGCAGCCATCTCCACCTCCTCCCCAGGTCTAAGAAGGCAGCTGCCTGGGATGCAGTTGGCTCTTTTCTCTTTGGGGCCTGAGATCTTCTGGAGGAAACAGTGGAAGTTATGAGCAACAGCCCAGGAAAAATCCACATTCCTGAACATGTCTCTAGGGATGTGAGACCTCTGGGATGGGACACCTCATTCGTGGGAGAAAGTCCTGCAGATAAAACCTCAGTGACAGCAAAGACCAGCATTACTGAGCATCTACTATGTGCTGGGTGCAGATCAAGCTCAGATCTGGAAGAGCTAAGTACTTAGAAGGATGTGAGGAAACCAGAGAACTTGGATCTCATGCCTGGAAAACAACTCTGGGAGCAGCTACTCTCTAGAGCCTTAACTTTCCACATGAGATGCAAGAACAACATCCCCCCTTAAGCAGCTTGCAGGTCCTTAAACGCAGCTGAAAAGACCTTCTCCAAGAAGGCCTTGCAACTTCCCAAGCATCATTCTGAGATAAAGCAGGATTGTTGCCTCTACCTCCGTGCAACTGGAAGGCAGCAGAAGGAAAGACACCAGAAGCTTAAAATCACCCAAAGTTCCAGACTCTCAATTTAGGCCTGAAGACCCGGACTCCTGTGGTCTCCCAGCGCAGCCAGTGGTGGGGACAGGATGCAAATCACACCTGGAGAAGTCTCAGGAGATGAGGAAGATCTACTGAAGAAGAGGGGTGACAGCTAAGAGAGAGGAGCCCTCGACATAGGGCTCTGATGGTAGGTTGGGGAGGGAATGGGAAACAGGACCTGGAAAAGTCCTTGTGTGCGTCACCCTGCCCTTTAGCTCAATCCAGTCATTTTCAGATGCTTCCATCTCTCCGAAAGCCCAAGTTCCCTAAAGCCCACCCATCACTTTGCAATCTTGTCCAAGATGTTTTAAAGTTTGCCATTGAAGTTGCCCATACAGCAACAGACAATTTTCAGAAGGAAGGAAAGAGCGAAGGAGGGAGGAAGGGAAAGAAAGGAAGGCAGAGAAAGACCATCTGGGAACATCTTCCGTATAAAGGTTATGTTGCTTGTCTGACTTTAAAATGCTCAAGTCTGGCTATTGTCATTTTTTGTTTCCCAGGGTAGCTCATGAAACTCCCAAACACCATATTTAATCCTTCTCTCTAGTGTTTAAAATGAATCAGGGTCTGGGAAGAAGGGAAGAGGTAAATCAAGTTGTGAGGGGAACATTAGCAAGTTGGATATCCTGGGAAAAGCCAAAGACCCATGGCTTCATCTCAGATCATACATGATAGTTCAGAATGGGGAGACAGGATTCCCACCAGGTCACGGGACGGAGCGAGCGCTTCCATGCAGCGAGTGCTCAGAGCTTGGCAACAGGCAGAGAACTAAGGTGGTCTCCCAATATCCTCTCCTTTCTCCCCTCCTATCCTCTGCAAAGTCCCCTTCCCCTAACTGGCTTTGCTTTCTTCTCTCTCCTTCTAGAACCACAGCCTGGGATTCTTGCCAAGGTTGCCCAGGGTTCTGTGAAGCTAATTTAGTCCGAGGATGATGCCAGGAGGATAAGAATCGGAGAGGACAAGTGTCAGGGTGATGGAGACTGCAGGAGAAGGCGGCCCTGACTGCTCTCTGGGAATAGAAGGCTGCCAGTGGCAGCCTGTCCAGGAGTCCCTCCCCAGCACACCTCTCTTTTTAAGATCTGGTCTGGTCATCCCTCTGTGTGCCGAACAGACATAACCCAGCAAGCAAGTTCTGGCATCGGGGTCAGCTCTCTATTGGATGGCCTGGGATAAAATGCAAATGTAGGGCCCTTGCTTCAAAGAATATTAAGCATTTCATTGTGTTGTACACCTGAAACTAACACAATACTGTATATCAACTATACTTGAATTTAAAAAGTATTAAGCATTTCAAGACATCAACGATACACTTTAGACTGTGAGGGTCCTTCTGAGCCGGGATCTTGTACACGTGCCATGCAGGACAGCAGGGTGACTCTCCAGACCAGATCTACTCAGAGGACCCACGACCTGGTTTTGAAAGATATCTGACCCCCTAGGTTCAGTCTCCTTTGCACTTCATCCTTGGGGTATTGGTAAAACAAGGTGGGTATGTGCGGCCCATCAAGCTGTCACCCAGGGTGCTCAGAGGTCACATGGCTCGGGGACAAAGGAACCCCTGGATAAAGGGGACCCAAACACCGAAGCAAAGTTGCCTGTCCAGGCCCAGGGCTCTGAAAAGGCTAAGCAGGATGCCAAAGGTATCCCAAGAATACGCAGAGACACCTAGAGACCTCTGGTCCAAGCCCTGGATTTTAGAGACCAGGAAAGCAAATTCCAAAGGCTGGTGATCACACTGAGGTCAAGCCCTCTTCACAGTTTGCAGGAGGATGTTTCTTTAGAAGGGGTTCCTAAGCTGAGTCATTACCCACGGTCTCAGGAGAAGGGGGACTTTTCATTAAGGAGACTCCAGGAGGGACTCAGGTGGCGCTGTCTCAGTTTTGCAATAAGAGAGTTCTTACGGACTGGAGGAGAGAAGGGGAGCTGTTGGGTGCAGGGGTGATATGGGAAAGAGGAGGAACTGTGAGCTCACCACCCAGGAGGTAAGGAGCCTGAATTCCATGGAATGTCACCCCGTGGGGGAGGTTTCACTAGGCCCTGCCTAGCCCACCCCTGCACTCCCTAGAGAACAGGCTGCTTTCAAGGAATTTGAAACTCCTTGGAGCCTGGCAGGATCAGCAGAGGGGCAGGACCCACATGGCCCGGGGGCAGGAGTAACTTTCGCAGCTTCCTCCCCCCAGAGGGACTTCTCAGGTGTCTAATCCCTCTGGCTGGTTCATTTCATTCGCCGTTCCACCAGATCAGACACTCTGGGCTTGGGTTTCTCCCAGGCCAGGCCCTCAGAGGAGATGAGAGTCACACCCTTGACCTGCAGAGCCGACCTGGGTTGGCAGGAGGGCTGAAGGCTGTGCCAAGTGGGCTCTGGGCTGACTGGGCTCGGAAGGAACTAGGTCCTCCTTCAGTGTGAAGAGAGGGGCCTAGCCAGGAGCCCCCCTCCCCTCCTTCCGGGCCAACTCCCCCACCCCAGGGCTGACTCACTCAGGAGTGTTGATCCAGATGATGTCCAGGTGGCAGTAGTAGACGCACTCTTTGTCCTTGTAGGTAAAACATGTACAGCGCCGGGCTCGGTGGTGCACAGGGACCCCCTCGGCCCCCTGCTTTCCAAACTGACTTGGTCCCTGCTCCCGCCAAAGGCTTCTGGGGCTTGGACCCCGGACTGCCATGGTGGCCACGGTCTCCTTGGTGTCCCCCTCCGATCTGGCTGCAGAGGGGGCCCGGGGCATGCTGCTCCTGCCAGCATCCCCAGACTGGGGGTGAGGCACCCATCCTGCAGAAGGCAGATGGAGGGGCTCCTGAGTTCCTAGGAATGCAGACCCTTACACCTACCATCTCATAGAACCTGGGGAAGGGGTCAACCAAACTTTCTGCCAAGTCTGCAAGCTAAGGGCACTTTTTGTTAAGTCTCCAAGGTACTCCCAATGTTCAGAAAATATTGCAAATCTATGTGCAGCAGCTTCTGAAAAGCTTGCAAGTTGTGTGCACACTTTGTGACAATCTTGGGAGATTTTCTCATTTACTCCACAGCGTGCAATCAATCTGCATCCTCTGAAAACGTGCAAGCATTGTGCAGGCTTTCTGAACACTTTGCAATCATTTTACACAGTTTCTGAATCCTTTGCAAACTTTTGGAAAAGTTCCCGACTTCATGAAAAATTGACCAAGTCGGCCCGGGGCCCCAGGTCTGCCTGCGTGTGGGCTGCAACCTCCCGGGCCCGCGGGGTGGTCCGTGCCCTCAGCTTTTGCCCTCTAGCCTGCCCCAGGCCTGTCCCCCGGCGAGGCACCCTCCCCGCGCCCCCGATCCGGGGTCCTTTTGTGTGCGCTCGCNACAATCTTGGGAGATTTTCTCATTTACTCCACAGCGTGCAATCAATCTGCATCCTCTGAAAACGTGCAAGCATTGTGCAGGCTTTCTGAACACTTTGCAATCATTTTACACAGTTTCTGAATCCTTTGCAAACTTTTGGAAAAGTTCCCGACTTCATGAAAAATTGACCAAGTCGGCCCGGGGCCCCAGGTCTGCCTGCGTGTGGGCTGCAACCTCCCGGGCCCGCGGGGTGGTCCGTGCCCTCAGCTTTTGCCCTCTAGCCTGCCCCAGGCCGCTCCCCCGGCGAGGCACCCTCCCCGCGCCCCCGATCCGGGGTCCTTTTGTGTGCGCTCGCGCCAGGAGACGCACGCCGCCCGGCCCGCTTACCTGCGGCGGAGGTCACAGCGAGCCCGAAAAGGAAGCACAGCCCCAGCTCCATGAACCCGGATCGGGCGCGGGCGCACCGCGCCGGAGGACGGGCGCCTGTGGCTGCCAAAGGGCGCTCGGGCCGGGCACAGCGGGCCTCACCCTCCAACTGCAGATGCTTCGAGGCCGGCCGCTGGCTCGCCGCGTCCCGGGCTGCGGCCAGGAGTNCAGCGCCCCTTGCCAGCGCTTCATGGGGCACCTGAGGCTCCTTGCTGTGTGGCCAAAGGCTCCGCAGTCCTTACACTTCCCCTGTGGGTGGAGAAGAAGGTCAGAGAGCCAGCCGAATCCACAGGCAGGAGTCCAGAGGGAATGCAAGGACAGACGGAGAGAGTGGAATGCTGGTTCTGGAGAAAGGACACGGTCCCTCAGGTGCCGGGATAGTTACAATGTTGTGGTTCCCAAAGCCCTGGTCACAAGCATCAGAGGAGGAGGGGCTGGCGGTGTAAGGTGAACAGTAAGAGCCCATTGAAAGATCTGGATGAAGCCAGGGCAGACATCACCCCGAGGAGCCCAGGTGGTTCCTCCCAGGCTCTGAGTGGCCCGAGCTGCTCAGGAGGGAGGTGGAGGCAGCTATCATTGGATACAAATGTACTAGTGTTATGGACCCAGAATATTCCAGGTTTAAACCCTGTCTCCGCAGTCCATGCCACCCACAGATTCCCTGAGGCCTGAGGATCCAAGCCTCCATTCACCAGAGAGTCTTTCTCCTGTCGTTGGGGAGCCGTCTGCCTCCCAGGTCCCGGGTTTTGCTTCCTCACTTTCTGGTCTTGAAAGAGTCGACAGGCTCTCAGCCATCTATACTGAGCGGCCGACTTCCACACCTACTGGAGATTCTTCTCAATCTTAATTTTGGATTTCCTTTGTGAAAACAAAACAAAGCAAATACCTGTCATATTGATGCAGAGACACAGAGACATCCCTGGCCTATCAGTCGTAAATGGGGTCATGACATCGCGACCAGGTTTCTGACAATTTGACTTCTCCTGCCCAGATCTTTCTCTTCACAGGAAGTGAAGAAGAACGAAAGAGCCTCTTGATGAAAGTGGAAGAAGCGAGTGAAAAAGGTGGCTTGAAACTCAACATTCAGAAAACTAAGATCATGGTCAATGGATAGGGAAACAGTGCCAGACTTTATTTTTCGGGGGGCTCCAAAATCACTGCAGATGGTGACTGAAGCCATGAAATGAAAAGACGCTTGTTCCTTGGAAGAAAAGCTATGACCAGTCTGGACTGCATATTAGAAAGCAGAGACATTCCTTTGCTGATAGACGGACCTTGTCTACTCAAGGTTACGGTTTTTCCAGTAGTCATGTATGGATGTGCGAGTTTGACTGTAAACAAAGGCAAACGCCGAAGGATTGATGCTTTTGAACTGTGGTGTTGGAGAAGACTCTTGAAAGTCCCTTGTGCTGCCAGTAGATCCAACCAGGCCATCCTAAAGGAAATCAGTCCTGAATATTCACTGGAAGCACTGATGCTGAAGCTGAAACTCCTGTACTTTGGCCATCTGATGTTAAGAACTGAGTCATAGGAAAAGACTTGATGCTGGGAAAGATGGAAGGGAGGAGAAGAAGGGGAAGACAGAGGATGAGATGGTTGGATGGCATCACATACTCGATGGACATGAGTTTGAGTAAGCTCCCAAGTTCAAATGGACGGGGAAGCCTGGGGTGTTGCAGTCCATGGGGGTCCCAAAGAGTCAGACATGACTGAATGCCTGAACTGAACTGCCCAGACATGTCTATATTCTCCCCTGATTACCAACACACAGATTAGGACTCAGACTAACATGCATTTCGATTTGCATCCTCGGAAGAGTAAATTTAGAGACTCAGGTTACATGTATCACAATCTAGGAGATAAAAGATCTCCTCACATGTACACAAATATTTGTGCTAGGGGAAAGCTACAATTAATATTGAGGAATAGGCATTTGAAAATCAAAACTAAGTGTGATGAATTTTGAAAACTGGACTCTCCCATTCGAAATCAGGGAAGACAATTTTCAAGTACAAATTCACTTCAAATTATTTTTCTCTCTACCAGGTTAGACGATTCTCGGCTGAGGGTCTGTTTCTGGAATTTTTGTCCTCAGCGTCTCATTTGTACCTAGCTCATGTGAAATGCATGTTTCAACTAAGGATGAACAAATAATGTTTTTGGCTTTCAACAGTATGCATATTCAATGGAAATCTAATCAGCCATAAAAAAGAAAAAAGAAAAAAATGTTGAGATGTTATTATTTTCCAAAACATGGAGCAACCTTAGTGTTATGATGCTAATGAATTAAGTCAGAGGCTGAAAGCAAACACAAAAGGACTTCACTACAGGGTAGACCAGTGAGAGCGAGCAAAAAGGTAACAAATCAACAAATCGATAAACAAACCAGAAGACAGAGGCAAACACACAGATACACAGAACATTTAGCGGACAATAGGGAGGAAGCTTCCAACATCCACTGGATCATCATGAAAGCAAGATAGTTCCAGAAAAACATCCACTTTTGCTTTATTGACTATGCCAAAGCCTTTGACGGTGTGGATCACAACAAACTCTGGAAAATTCTGAAAAAGATGGGAATAGCAGACCACCTGTCTTGCCTCTTGAGAAATCTCTATGCAGGTGAGGAAGCAACAGCTAGAACCGGACAATGAACAATAGTCTGGTTCCATGTCAGGAAGGGAGTATGTCAAGGCTGTATATCGTCACCCTGCTTATTTAACTTACATGTAGAGTGCTTCATGAGAAATGCTGGGCTGGATAAAGCACAAACTTGAATCCAGATTGCCGGGAAAACTATCAGTAACGTCAGATAGGCAGATGACACCACCCTTATGGCAGAAAGGGACGAACTAAAGAGCCTCTGGATGAAAGTGAAAGAGGAGAGTGAAAAACTTGGTTTAAAAATCAGCTTCAGAAAAGGAAGATCATGGCACCTGGTCACATCACTTCATGGCAAATAGATGGGGAAACAGTGGAACAAGGGTCAGACTTTATTTTGGGGGGCTCCCAAATCACTGCAGATGGTGACAGCAACCATGAAATTAAAAGACACTTGCTCCTTGGAAGAAAAGTTATGACCCAGCTAGACAGCATATTCAGAGGCAGAGACATTCCTTTGCCAACAAAGGTCCATCTAGTCAAAGCCATGTTTTTTCCAGTAGTCATGTATGGATGTGAGAGTTGGAATATAAAGAAAACTGAGTACTGAAGAACTGGNTATGACCCAGCTAGACAGCATATTCAGAGGCAGAGACATTCCTTTGCCAACAAAGGTCCATCTAGTCAAAGCCATGTTTTTTCCAGTAGTCATGTATGGATGTGAGAGTTGGAATATAAAGAAAACTGAGTACTGAAGAACTGGTGCTTTTGAACTGTGGTGTTGGAGAAGACTCTTGAGAGACCCTTGGACTGCAAGGAGACCCAACCAGGCCATCCAGAAGGAAGTCAGTCCTGGATGTTCATTGGAAGGACTGATGCTGAAGCTGAACCTCCAGTCCTTTGGCCACTGATGTGAAGAAGTGACTCACTTGGAAAGACCCTGATGCTGAGCAAGACTGAAGTCAGGAGAAGAAGGGGACGACAGAGGATGAGATGGTTGGATGGCATCACGGACTCAGTGGACAGGAGCTTGAGGAAACNAGGGTCTCCAGGTGTCTGCAGCCCCATCCGGCACTATCCCCAGGTCACCACAGGTCAAAAGTTCAGGGTAAGAAACTGTCATTCTCCCACCTAAGGGAGGAACAACCTCTAGTATCTCTGGCCTCTCCTGGATCTGAAGGAGACAAACTGATTTCTTCCTCCCTGAAGGAAGGCTAGGCCGGGAGAACCAAGCAGGAGGAAAAGGCTCCCCCAGGGAGGGTGCTCTGGGCAGAATGACCCACCCTCCCGACGGCTGGGGGCTCCAGGAAGAGCAGGCCGAGATGCTGGATGGCCTGGCCCTGCACAGTCCTCCTGGGAGGATTGGGGGACAGAGACAGACAGGCTGGACTCCTCCAGGAGTGTCCAAGGCACAGGGCCACGTGCCGAGCCCCTGCTAACAGGAGAGCCGCGCTGGACCGGAGCGAGGCCTGGGCTCGGGACAACGGGCGGGAGCTGTGTCCCGCCCAACGACCACAAGCAAGCACGCTGCAGGGGTGACGCGATCACCACAGTGCAGGCCACGTGGGAAGCCCGTCCACCCCATCTCCCTGAAGAGGCATATCCCTACACTGCCTATTCACCTGATGAAGGCNGGGCGGGAGCTGTGTCCCGCCCAACGACCACAAGCAAGCACGCTGCAGGGGTGACGCGATCACCACAGTGCAGGCCACGTGGGAAGCCCGTCCACCCCATCTCCCTGAAGAGGCATATCCCTACACTGCCTATTCACCTGATGAAGGCCCGGGGAGGCTGGCCACCCTGGCACACTGGGCGCTGGGACCAAGATGAACACCTCGGCCAGAACTGCAGGTGCAGCGCCGTCAGCCGCTAGAGCAAGGCCGGCAAAGAGCGGAGGTGCACGTACCTGGTGGCCGGCAGGGTGCTGACCCGCGTGAAGAACACAGACGGTTCCACCTCCACGTGCAGCCCCAGGCCCAGGTTCCTGTAATACCCTTCAGCGTGGCCTGGGCCTCCGGAGTATTTGAAGTTCAGGACAGCTTCCAGGGTCTAAAAAGATGGAAGGGGAAAAAAATAAAGGTCACTTACTCCTCCCTGAGCCGACCGCCATCCGGCCACGTGGCCAGCCTCCCTCAGGTGACCCCGGCTGGTGAAGCGATGGGCACTGGGCAGCTCCACCAAGGTGGCCGCTGGCACCTGACCCTGGTGCCATCTTTCCTCCAACGACGCCCCACAGCTAACAACACGCACGATTCTCAGCTTGCAAACACGANTCAGGAATTGAACCGGGGTCTCCTGCATTGGAGGTGGATTCTTTACCAACTGAGTTACGAAGAGAGTAATTTGCTAGTAATGTGATCTGACCATGTCTGTGAAACCTAGTCCACTCATCTATAAATCTAAAATCCACTTTACTGCATGGGTAGTGAATAGTAAGTGAAATTTACAGGATTAGTAAACATGACACTTGCCTGGTAAATCCCTGGTAGGCTGCGGTCCTTGGGGTCGCTAGGAGTCAGACACAACTGAGTGACTTCACTTTCAATTTTCACTTTCCACTTTCATGCCCTGGAGAAGGAAATGGCAACCCACTCCAGTGTTCTTGCCTGGAGAATCCCAGGGATGGGGGAGCCTGGTGGGCTGCTGTCTCTGGGGTCGCACAGAGTTGGACACGACTGAAGTGACTTAGCAGCAGCAGCAGCAGCAGCAGCAAACATGACACAATTTTGGACCCGTGAACAAATAGGCCTGCAAAAGCATCACTGCAAATAGAGAAAGACAAGTTCATCTGGCCTCGGGTAGAGCTGGTCCGTGCAGGCCCTCCTGTGGAGGATGAATGCAGCTCAGAGTTGACTCTGTGGGGCTTGATGGTCCAGAGCAGGGAGGAAGGGGCCAGCCATGTATGTCCATCTCCTTCCTGTNCAAATAGAGAAAGACAAGTTCATCTGGCCTCGGGTAGAGCTGGTCCGTGCAGGCCCTCCTGTGGAGGATGAATGCAGCTCAGAGTTGACTCTGTGGGGCTTGATGGTCCAGAGCAGGGAGGAAGGGGCCAGCCATGTATGTCCATCTCCTTCCTGTGACTCAGCAGTTAAGGAAGAGACTCATGACTCGCAGGAGGAGTGAGTGACAGGGGAAAGGGGCACTAGCGATTGAAGTGTTACTGTAAGGAAAATTTTTTCACATAGAAACAAGAGTGGAGGGTAAATGTCACCCTCAAAATGATATATGAACACTGACTTGACATCAAATAAATAATTTTTAAGACAACTCCATATGGATGTTTGAAACTAGTACTAGAAGATTGAGACTTATCTTCCTGTGAAAATTACCTAGCTGTCATAAGAATAGATTACAAGTTTTCAATCACCTCAAATAAAAGGAGATATAATGTCAATGTGAATATCTTTTTAATGATTTTTTTTTTAATTTTCATAGAAGGGACTGAAAGACTGATGTATCCCTTCACAACTAATCTAATTACAGGGGAGAATATATTAAAATAACAAATGAGTTCTTAGCCTAATTGTTGACATAGTAAAAAATTCCTTTAAGAAGGAGAATCCTTTCTCCACTCCTACCAGCAAATGGAATTTCTAGGCAACACAGATTCATCTGTTTATCATAATTTGTATTTTTAAGCAATTAGTTGGTAGAAAAAAATAGACTAGAACCAAACTGAATTGAACTGAATTGGGGTTGAATTGAATTAGATTGGATTCCAGGGATATCGTGCCACAAGATGGTCTCTCTGACCAGATAAGCANGGGACATGCAGGTCATTAAGCAGAAGCTGAGAAAGGCAAGAGGGAAGGGGGAAGCCAAGCAGCTCTGGGACTTCGTGTGCAACCCTCTCGCCTTTGGCCTGTGTGCCTGAATCCAGTGCCCCCATGCTGGGGTTTCCTGCCGCAGGGCTCCCGGGCCCCAGGCCCGATGGCGTTCCCTTTGCCCTGAGTCTGCAGTGGGTCCCTTTTGTGCTTCCTTCCCCTCAGGTAGCCTCTCTCCCTTTCGGCCACGGCCAGAAGGTGAGGGAGTTATCCTTTTCCAGTCTTTTTTATTCCTATGGAGTTCACTCCAAACTTTTAAAATTAGCTATGTAATTGCAAAAAAAAAAAGTACAAGTGAAACATCTAATATTAACATCAACGTTTATTCAANCTCCCTTTCGGCCACGGCCAGAAGGTGAGGGAGTTATCCTTTTCCAGTCTTTTTTATTCCTATGGAGTTCACTCCAAACTTTTAAAATTAGCTATGTAATTGCAAAAAAAAAAAGTACAAGTGAAACATCTAATATTAACTTCAACGTTTATTCAATATAAAAAATGAAATTATAAAGTTCAAGACACCTTACCCTATCGCCAGGCCAAACCACTACAGAAGTTTACTATGGACTTTTGTTCTGAGGGATATGCTCAACACCAGCTTTGAAAAGCAAACCATCCTAAAATCCAGCTGTGCTCCTCCTCTCTGTAGGAGATGATCAGAGACGTGGGGAGGAATGTCCTCATTGAGGGAGATGCAGCTTTGATGGTGGCCGAGGACCGGTCAAGAAGGAATTGCCCTTTCCCAGCTGACCTGAGGATGCTCCCAGGTCACATGACCTTGTCCAGAGTTTCTTAGCCAAGTGACATCAGCTATTGTCTTTGGACTAACCACATCTGAAGACTTGTTAAGAGAAAGAAATTATTCACAAATTCACTCATGTGTGGAACACAAAAGACAAACAAAAAGAAAACAAGTGAACAGAATTTTAAAGAAGACAAGGCTGACATGATAGCAAATACAAAGATACACAGACCTGAGTAAAGGAAATCAGAAGAGAAGCCTCAAAGAAAATGGGGCAGCGAATAGGAACAGAGGAAACCCACAGTTTTTGGTGCTGAGAAGGTGTGTGGTTCACAGAAGCTGAAATGTATGGCCATGCACCTAACACTTCCCTGAAATTATAATGAGATAAATCCAAAACTTTAAACAATTAAAACAAAATTCCAAAGAAATTAGAAAATCGATCCCCCGCTGCCTAAAGCCACATCACTACATGATTTTCCTCTTGTCCCATTTCCCTGAGGGACGAGCCAAACACCAACTTTAAACCAGACAACCTGAAATCCAGCTGTGAGCCTCCAATCTGTCAGCAGATGCTCAGAATCATGAGTGCTGGACACTCNACGCGCGCACTCCTGCTCGCACCCCCACCTCTCTGTCTCGCTGCCCCGCTGCCCGGGGACCTGCAGCTCCCACCCCATGACAGTGGGAGAGATAAAAAGACTGCACGGGAAGTCTATCTTTTATCTCCAGGGTTCGAGAAGGCAGCATTTGTCAGCGTTCACTTAATGACACCTTACCCTTGCACAGACCTGCCTGCCAAGGCCCTGGGCGTACTTTATACTCGTGACTCACGGGCACCGGCAGCGTCTCCCAGCCTCTCCCAGGAGCTCAGAGCTGGTGGGTGTGGGCAGCAATCAAGAGCAAAGTCAACCGAGAAGTAGGGTTAGCGGTCCTGGGGTGTCCCAGCTCGCTCAGAGCCCCTTGTGCAGGGGAGGTGGCTCCAGCGAGAGGCGGGTTCCTCTCTTCATCGCCCAAGGTGGTCTTCTGGGCCTCACGTGTAGGGCATGCTCCCAGCTCCCCCGAGACTGGTCCCCCGGGCTGAGCAGCACAGGCGAGAGGGTCGAGAGGGTCAGTTAATCTGTTTAACACCCTCTGTGCTGAGAAGGGTTGGAAACTGCTCAAGAAAGATTTGTGGATGAATGAATGAATGCTTCCTGTGGACTTCGCCCTGGACTACTGATCTCTGAGCACATTGGGATGCCCTTAGAGCCCCTCCCTGGCCAGAGCTCCCGGGCAGAGGGAAGAGAGGCAGCACTCCAGGCGGCATCAGGTACTTCCCTTTTGGCTGCTGGCTGTTCCATCTGCTTGACTGATTTGGAGTTTGCTTTCCCTGGGAACCTGGGGCAGGACAGGGAGGTGCAGGCCACACAGGGGAAGAAAAACAGGTCTGAAGTCATGAAATCACTTCTCATATCTCAGGACACTTGGGGTGACTTGACAATGTCCACCAATACTTTAACCCTCCACCCCCAGAAGACAAAGCTGAATACCACCCCACTCCCCTTTAGCCTGAATGACCCACTTGGGAAAAAGTAGAAAGTAGCAGAAGTGACTTGAGTGCCTTTGAAGGCGGAGTTGTGCAAGTTGATACAGCGTGCACACGTGCTCTCTCTCTCTCTCTCTCTCTCTCTCTCTCGGGATTCCCTTTCTCTGATATAGCCTCTATGTTGGGAGGAAGCCCATGCAAGCCTACAGAAAGAAAGCCCATGAGAGAAACTGAGGCCTTGCAGCCAACAGCCAATACCAACCGCCATGAGGTGACTGGCGCCTCCAGCCTTGAAGATGTCCAACTGGGGACTAGCTGTCCCCCCCATGCCCTGTCTGAATTCTGACCCACAGAACCCATGGGCATAATGCATGATTATTCTACACCACTCTTCAGTTCAGTTGCTCAATTGTGTCCAGTTCTTTGAGACACCGTGGACTGCAGCACGCCAGGCTTCCCTATCACCACCAACTCATCTATACCACTATATTTGGGGTAATTTGTTATAGAGCTGCAGTAACTAGAAAAGTACCCAACCACCCAGAACTGAGCTGATGCTTAAATTTCTCCATCACCCTATCTTCCTTTCATTCTGCCCAGTCCCTGAGTTCAAGTCAGGGTGTGGAGAAGGAAAGACACCATCATTTAGGGTCATGTGTGCATGCTAACTCACTTCAGTAGTATCCAACTCTTTGCAACCCTATGGACTGTAGCCCACCAGGCTCCTCTGTCCATGGGATTCTCCAGGCAAGAATACTGGTGTGGGTTGCCACGCCCTCCTCCAGGGGATCTTCCCGACCCAGGGACTGAACCCATGTCTCTTACATCTCCTGCATTGACATAAGGGTTCCTTACCACTGGCACCCACCTGGAAAGCCCCTCTTGTAGGGTCATTTGTCACCAAACAGGGAAAATACTCTATAGGGGCCTCTGCTTCATTTTCTGTGTTCCACGCTTTGAAAATTAGAAAAGCCCAAGACTAGGATTATCTTCTGCTCCTACTAGGCTAGGATCTGGATCACCTCATTATATCTCTCTCCTTGGGCTTAGAATATCCATCACCTACAAAATAAAAAAAATCTTGGATTGTAGGATGGCTGGAGAAATAGAAAATATATTAATCAGCCAAAAAAGAGAAAAGGGGTAGAAGGTGGTTTCCTGGTGTGTTCAGACACAGGAGCTCTTGGACCACTCACTGCGTCTGCTGCCTTCCACAACTTGGACTAAAACCAACACACTCTAGGTACCTGCCAGGTATGTGCGAGCTACAGAACACTCACATGGTGCTGGCCCTGCCCTCAGAGTTGAGAGTTGAGAGAGGGAAGTCCAGGGATAAGAGGGCCAAGGACACAGGGCTAAGACCAGGAGTCATCGCCCAAAGTTGAGAGAAGTATGATCAGACGGAGGGTCAGAAGATGCAGATCCTTCAGCAGCTGAGGACCATGATACAGTGTGCCCACCATGATGCTCCACAGCATCCCCTCCAGGTGAGGAAGGTCTTCCTTCCTCTACTCCTTCAGTCCTTCTGACTGTGCCGAGGATAATCCACAGTTGGGTGTGTCTTTAACATTCTATCTCTCATTTTCATGCTTAGAGTCTTGGGCAGGCCACAGAATCTAGATAGGAATTTTTCCCCAGATTTTTTGTAATTGGGGTAAAATATGCATAACATAAAATCTACCATCTTACCCACTTTTCAGTATACAATTTAGTGGCATGAAATATATTCACAAGTTTGGGCAACCATCCCTAGCACCCATGTCCATAACTCTTTTCATCTTAGACTCAAACTTGATCCCCATTAGACATTAACTCCTCATCCTCCCCTCCCCAAGCCGCTGGAAATCATCATTCTCTAATGAAGCTGTCTCTATGATTTTGACTACTCTAAGTTCCTCATATAAGTGGAATCATACAATGTTGGTCCTTTTGTGATTGGCTTATTACACATAGCATAATGTCTTTAAGTTTCAGCCATGTTGTAACAAGTGTCAGAATTTCCTTCCCTATTAAGGCTGCATGATATTCTATTATAAGGATAGACTGCTATCCATTCATCCTTTAGTAGACTCTTGGATTCCATGTTTCAGGCAATGTGAATAAAGCTGCTGTGGTCATGGGGTACAGACTTCTCTTTGAGACCTGGCTTTCACTTCTTTTGGGTGCATACACAGAAATAGAACTGCTGGATTATTATGTACTCCATTTAAAATTTTTTGGTGGTGGTGGTTTAGTTGCTAAGTCGTGTCCAACTCTTGCGACCCCATGGACTGTAGCCAGCCAGGCTCCTCTGACCATGGGATTTCCCAGGCGAGAATTTTGGAGTGGGTTGCCATTTCCTTCTCAGGGGGCTCTTCCTCACCCAGGGATCAAACACACGTTTCTTTCATTATAGGCAGTCTCCTGCATTGCAGGCAGATTCTTTACCACTGAGCCACTGAGTAACTACGATATCATTTTCCACAATGGCTATATCATCTTAGACTCCCATTAACAGTGCACAAGAATTCCAGTTCCTTCATATTCTCCTCTACCTTTGCTAGTTTTTTTTTTTTTTTTTTTTTTTTAACAGTAACCATCTGAATGGTTATGAAGTGGTCCCATAACATAATACAGAAAAACCCAAATCAATTTTTGGCCAGCCCAAGAGTTTTGACTGCATTTCTTTCATGATTATTGATATTTAGCATCTTTTCATGTGCTTATTGTTTGTAAGTATATATCTTCTTTGGAGAAATGTCTGTTCAAGTCCTATGCCCATTTTTTAATTGGGTTGTTTGAGGGTTTTTTTGTTGTGTACTTAGGACTTTGTGACATTGCTTTCATTGCATTTAATTTAATATTTATCTTTTGTTTATGGCACATGTGGTAGCAATATAAAATTCTCTCTGAATTATTTTAAATTAAAAAAAAAAATGGAGTCAAGAGCTGGAGAAGGTGGGTGGTGACCTGATTTGAGCCCCTGGATCCAACTGGCCTAAAATCCACACCATCCCTGTACTTTTCATTTGTAAATAGCTCACAGTTTCTTGTTTTTTTTTTTTTAATTCATTTGGGATTCTGTTGCTTTCAACTGAAAAAACTCTGGGCTGGACACCACCAGTCTTCCTGGGCTCCAGGCTATACTGTGTGCAAAGGAAACATATAATTCACAAACTGGTGGTGAGGGCTTTAATTATTGTTTTGCCTAATGCTAACTTGTAAATGCTAATGCTAATTTGTACCATCATTAATCCTCCTTTTACAGATTAAAAATGAAGGCTCAGAAAGGTTAAAGTGATTGTTCCACAGTTACACAGCTGTTAATGGAAAGAATCAGGATTCACATTCAGTTCCATCCAATTCTGGGGACAGAGTTCATAACCAGGCAGCACTGCCTCCAGAGCTCATACCATGCATACCCTGGGCTTATAATCATACTCATTTCCTTTTGTGCGTCATCAGCAAGTCACTGCCTCTCCATTCAACTTGTTGCTTTATTCCCATAATCTCTTGTGAAAGGTCATGGAAGGAGTGGTGATCGTGTGCTTCCCCTACAGAGGATATCGAGGAAGAGTCCTTCTCCCTTTCTCGAATCCCCAACCCTCCTTGGTCATCCTTCGCTGTCTCTGCCATCAGATGCACTTCTAAGAGAAGTGATCTGTCTGGACACTTCTGAGCCATGGCCAACTGCATGGCTAAGGTCCTTTGGTTTATTTTTCGGCTTTTTCCAAGCTGGTAGATGTGCAGTTAGATCTTTGAGACTGTATCTCTCACTTAAATTTTGACTCGAAATCCAGCTGCTAAGAATATTGTGATTTATCTAGATAAGCCTCCCCTCAAGATGCCTCTTCATGTGCTTTATGATTCTTTTGAAGATTGTTTTCCCTTAAAATTAGTGGATTTAACTGAGAGTAACATAATACATTATGTAGTTTTCCACAATCCTGGAGTTTCTTCCTTTCGCCTGGCCTCACCAGCGGAAACCTTGAACTTGCCCAGAAGTCAGATAATTAAGTGCTTTTTCATGCTGTCCTAGTCTTAGCTGTGTATCGCCTCAGCTTCATGTGGTCACTGAGACCCACTGGTGAAGGTACCAAGCTCTAAATTTCTTGCTTTAAAAGTGGCATAAAGTTCTCAGTGAAATAAATTGATCACAATGCATTCCAAACTTTAGCCCTGCCAGCTCTATGGGCTAAAAGGAATCTGATGCAAGCCTAACAAAAACTTGTTCAAAAGAGCACCAGAGTCTTTCCTTTGTTTCCTATTATGGACGCTTGTTGTGGCAGCCCCTCGGGCATCCCATCCCTCAGCTCTGGTTCAGACTACATCTTCCCCTGAAAAACAGCCGCTCCAACACTATATGGTTTGGGTGGGGCTCTAAGGCCAGGCTTGTGTCTCTAGATTAACCAATGAGGGCAACACATCATGTTTGAGACAGGCAGATCTCCAGAATTATAAGATCATAAACTTGCTTTTTAAAAAGCCACTCCATCTGAGGTAATTTGCTACAGCAGCAACAGGAAATTAACTCTTAAAATACTGAGATTGGTTCAGATACAGGCCCATGAGGTAAACCCAGTCCTATCAGAGTCAATGAGATTCAGTTCTGGGACTTTGAGTGGGAAACTCTTCTCTTTTTCCATGGACTTGCTTAGGAGGACCAGCTGGAAGCTGGGAGGTGCTGGCAGCCATCTTGTCATCATGAGGGGGTGGGGGGAAATCTGTCCAAGAACAGAGCCAATACAAAGAGAGAAGAGGTACAAAGCAGAAGTAGGGAGATAAGACTAAGTCTTGAGCCCCTGGATACAACATGACTCTGGACTTTTCACCTACATCAGCCACTACATTCCCATTTTGTAAAGCCAGTTCAAATTAGATTTCTGCCTCTGACAGTCACAAGCATCCTGATATGTTTTGTCTCAAGTCATTGTGACACTGGAATAAGTTGTCAAGACAACTGGTACAGGGGTGAAGGGTCAGGGAGTAGCAGCTGGTGATAGATACGGCTACTGGTGGTTGTCTCAAGAAAGAGTAGCATATATATAAAATGAATAATCACCAAAGACAGGGAACTCTGCTCAGTGTTATGTGGCAGTCTGGATGAGAGAAGAGTTTAAGGGAGAATGAGTACATGTATATGTATGGCTGAGTCCCTTTGCTGTCCACCTGAAACGATCACAGCATTGTTAATTGGCTATACCCCAATACAAAATAAAATTTTTTTAACTTAAGAAAAAGAACGTAGAAGAACATTATCTTAGGTGACTGGTTGGGGACAAGAAGAACTATCAAAATAAATAAAGCTTTTCTAGAACTTCTGAGGTTCCATACTTCCCACAGGCAAAAGACATGAGTGCCTGCTCAAAATCCATTTCTTGTGGTAGCAGACACTGCACAGGATGGGGCGGGAAAGTATGTGAACCACGAAGTGGCATGATATGTAACTGTAAAATGCAACGCCAACCCAGAGCTTTGTGGTTGCCTGGCACAAGCGTCAAGTTGTAGAGGGACTGTTGCCTGATGGAAGGGTACAGAGACTCCACCTTCTCCAGCATCTTCTCGGCAGAAGTAGATTTAGTCTGGGAGTGTCTGCTCAACATTTCATTTGTTGAAATCAGCTATTTTCCTTCAGCAATGCCTCCAACTCATGCCTTTCCCACCCTCTCCTAGGAGCCTCTTATTCAGACCACTCACATACACACACCCACTCTCATCTTATCTCCAGTACCTTACCTAAATGTGGGAATTTCAGGCATCCCAGCAGATTAATGGGAGAAAGACTTTTGAGCAAGTTAAGTCAACATGCCACAAACACACCTGCTCCTTTTACCTACCTTGAAGTAGCTTTGACTTTTATCGGAAGAATTTCTTACAAGCTGTATCCTTCTAAAGCTCAGATAGGGGCAAGATCCCATGTGCGGCAAAGGCAACCAACCACTGCATTTGGGATGCCTCAATCTGTTTGCAGAATAAAAACATTCACAAAACACTCATGAATCCTGCCCAAAGCCACTTCAAAGCCCAAATGTTGCCCCTTCTAGAAAGTTCTGATTTGATTGTTTAAAGGGAGTACCTTCCAACTCTTTTAGAGCTGCTGAAATGCTTAGACCTGCAGTTAAACAAACTTGCAGCACCGTGGGCATGGGGTTGAACGGAACTGAATTGAAATCCTGCCTCACCCTAACCTCACCTAGCTATGTGACCTCGGCCAGTTCACTTCATCTCTCTGAGTCTCAGCTTCCATATCTTTGAAATGGGAATAAGAGTAGTAGCTACTTAGTGGATTCAGTGAGACTATAGGTGAAGTATTGAATAATGGGCTTGAGTGAAATAAATAAGCATTTAATACATGCTATCCAGCCATGGAATAGTTATAACGGTCACAGTTGTGTGCAGAATTTTCTTTCCTGAGCCATTGGAAGTCCTTTGAGGATGGTTTTTTCATTATCTAGTGATACAATAGTATGCATGACAAACATCCCCCATACTGTAACACTCATTGGCCAAGCAGCTCTGCAACCTTATTGGGCTCACTCATCTATCTGGGGGTCATCTGATTGCTGGGTAGCCAGCTTGATTTTGACTGAGACAACAAAAATGACTCAGCTCTGCTCCCATAATTCTTAACGCCAGCAGACCAGCCCCAGCAGGTCCTTCCCAAAGCAGCAGACAGGATTCCAGAGAGAGGAAACCCAACACACTGAGCCTTCTCAAGCCTCTGTTGATGCCATGTCTGTGGGCATCTCGTTGGCCAAAGCAACTCCCTTGGCCAAACCCCACAACTGGGGAGGAGGACACAGCAAGATCACAGGGTCAAGGGCGTGAAATTGGGCCCATCTGCAACCAACAGCAGACAGGAACTTAAACCCTCTAACATGCTTAAAATGGTAGGTAACATTGACCCTGAGAAATCAGCAAATGTTGGCTGAGTTGATCACAAACTTGGGCTCCAAACCCAAGTTGCCAATATTGCCAAGCATCAGAATCGGCGATTAAAAATACAGGATTTTAGAGTACAGTCTTCCTAGTGGCTCAGAGGGTAAAGCGTCTGCCTGCAGTGCAGGAGACCTGGGTTCGATCCCTGGGTTGGGAAGATCTCCTGGAGGAGGAAATGGCAACCCACTCCAGTACTCTTGCCTGGAAAATCCCATGGTCGGAGAAGCCTGGTAGGCTACAGTCCATGGGGTCTCAAAGAGTGGGACACATCTGTGCGATTTCACTTTCTTTCTTTTCTTAATAGAGTACAGGTGAGTCACTGTTATTGAGGTTTGGGTTTTTTTTCCCTCCCACAAACAGCTGACTTTATTTCCTTCCATGGGAATCTTTAAACTTTTGTTCCCAGGGTCAGAGGGAAAAAAAGACACATTCCAGTTGCCTAACTTCCCTGATTTGTCACACACTTCTCTTCTCATCTAAGTCTCCTGCACACCTGGGGAATGGTCCAGACTCTCAAGAGAAGGAAGGAGATCAAGGGTGAGAGGGATGTGAAAACAAATGGGGGGAAGAAGAAATTTTGGTGAGGGAGAGGGGGTCACCTGATTCTGGAACTTTACAAAGTTAGAATAAAGAAGGGACTCTACAGAACCCCTCAGGGATTCTCTACAGAACCCCTCTACATCCCCTCATGGATGCATTTTCTTCTGAAAGACATTTCACAATCATATTTTTAATGAGCTCCATATTTTCTCCTATAAAAATGATTTCCTTCTAAAAGACTAGAGAAAGCCGCCTCAGCAGGACACCAGTTAAACAAAAGAGTTATGAATTGAGTCTCGAAGTTGTAAGTCAAGTTCAGAAATCCAGAGAGGCCAGGATTTGAGCTGATACTTTCTCAGAGCCAGGGAGCCCTGAGTGGCAGCAAAATCTCCCATAGGGAAGGGGTGATGGATTAGGGGAAGAAAAAGAAATAGTTTGCCTTAAAAAAAAAAAAACCTTTAGGATTTAACTCTTAGTTTCCAGAGATGTGCACAGGCACTACAATGCAATTGCATTTAAAAGGGTCCTGAGTGTGTTTATTCATTCAACAACCATCCATGAAGAACCTGTCAGGAGCCAGACACTATTCTATTAGGTACTAATATTAGGACTTGAATGAGATGGATGCTTCCATGATGCCTGTGGGCTATTGGTGAGAAAGACAATAACCAAGAAACATAAGAGACCATTAATTCATATGATATGGGGTTGGGATAAGTGCCATGAAGAAAAACGCATAGCTGAAAGTGTAAGAGTGACAAGGAGCGCAGGGAGTGGGCCCTGATTCTTTTAGTCTTTTTTATTAAAAAAAAGTTTTAACTATAGCTGACTTACAATATTGTGTTAATTTCTGCTGTACAGCAAAGTGACTCAGTGATACATACATATATTCTTTTCCATTATGGTTTATCAGAGGGGCCCCTGTTTCGAGCAGAGTAGAAAGGGAGGTTGTTCTGAGGATGAGACTTTTGAGCGGAGACCCAGAGCTAGGCCATACAGAGACAAGGGAGAACATTACAGACACGCAGAATGACAGGGCAGGAATGAACACGGCTCTTTCTGGGAAAAGCAGCAAGACTAGTCTGTTAGTTACTTCCCATTGCATCATCTGATCCACCTTCTGATCCCAGATTGAGGGTGATCAACCTCCCTGCCTTCTGAGGCTGGTGGGGGTCTCCCTTTCCTGATGCTCCTGGGGAGACTTCGGGTTTGTCCCTCTTAGTGTGTTTCAGAGCTGTGACCACATGCCTGTTTCCGTGACGACCTATCTGGTGAGTGATTGTTGCCCCTGCAACATTACTAGAAGACATGGACCACATGTCCTTATTCGCTGCTGGGGCTTCAGTGCCTACTCCAGGGCCTCCCGACACTTAGTGGCATCTTCACAAATGCATTCAGCTCCTTCTGTGCATTCTCTCCTTTAATCCTAACAACAACTCTTCCAAGTGGGTACTGCTGTTCCGCATTTCAAAGATGAGGAAGCTGAAGACAGAATGGGGAAGTGACTTGCCAAGGCTCTCACGGTAGCAGGGGAGAGGGGGCATCAGGATTTTAATCCAGGTCTGTTTGACTTTAAAACCCAAACATTGCACTCCCACCCTCTGGATGGGTGATAAGCTCTGGGATGGGCACGTGACCCCAAGTAGAGACAGTGATAAGCTGGGCAACACTGCTGGGGCTTCTAGAGATGAGAAGCTACCTCCATGGAAGACAGGATGGGGCCATGGAGAGAAGCAGGTCCACGGTGACTTCTGAGGCCCTGGGTCAGCCTCACCTGAATCAGACATGCACCTGGAGGGCCAAGACTTCCTGTTCTGAGGCAGTGTTTCTGCGTCTTCACTCACAATATCATCCCTACTGGAGTTATTATTCTATAGAAGAAATAAGATACAAATACATACTTATTTTACCAGAGCTGGTCACACATCAAGTTTTCTAGGAAGGCTGCTTCCCTCCCATGCAGTCTAACCTCAGCAGCTCAAATTTCCCCGTGGCAGACCAGCTGTCCCCACTCCCTGCTGTGGCCACCACAGACCTAGAAGGAATGAGATCTCTGGAGAGTCTGATGGTGAGAAAATCCTGAGCCCTGTCTGCCTTTTCCTCAATACCATGAATAAATGATTAATTTTTGTCAAACGCTAGTCAGGTACAGTCATGTGATCGCCATTAAGCCCACAAGAGATGAATCCGTCAATCACCTGGCAACTCAGGACCATTGTGCTCGGACCCAGGGGCAGGCAGGAGTGTGACACAGTCTCTGCACTTTAAAAGCCAGTGATTTGCCAGGGAGATGAAGGAAAAGACAGGGAATTGTTCGAGCACAATGCAAGACAGATGCAATCAGGGCTGAGTGGTGTCCTATGGTCTGCACGGGGGATGGGCATTCAGAGGAGGCAAGACAAGTTCTCAGGGCTGTCACACACACTCTTCCACCACGGTTCTCCCCTACCACACCTACCCTACAATTATTTACTTCAGTTCTTCCTTTTTCCCTGTAACTTTTTTTCCTCAAAATTTTTATTCTAGAAAGAGATGGCATCAACTACACAGACACCAGTCTCATGAGCCATCAAGAGAAAAGAACTATAAAATTAAACCTAACAAAAGCACAAAACAGCATCATCCAACATCTAACCAGACCACCTGGTCTTGTGCCAAAGACCCTCAGCTCTTTGGCTGGCCCTCTCTTTCTGCAAAAAAAGAAAAACAGGAAGTGAAAGAGTGTTAGGGAGGTGCTCAAGCTCTGCTGTTGGTAGAGGGAGACTGACTGTCCTGGAGGCAATCAGGACTGAAACAGAACTTGGGAGTGCCCTTATCGTGAGGTGATCGGTGTCTGTGTTGTGTTCCTTGTACCGTCTGCAAGATGTGAGGAACGTGGGGACACCTGCAGGGCAAGGGTGTCAGCACCCCAGCTCTAGTGAAGATGCCACTCAAAGTGTTGGTTCTGAGCCCCTGACCTGTGTCACCCTTGAAAAAACTGAGATAAGAATGACCCCTAAGTGGTTCACAGCACGATCGGGAGGACTTTATGGAAGGTGACTTATGTGCAATGGTAACATGGCAAAAGTCGACAACTCTAAGCTGCTTCCTTTTTGCTGAGATGATGATGGTGGTGGTAACACTGAGCCCCACAGCCTGCCTGCCAGGACAAGTGGCTCAAAGTTGATTTCTCCACCACTCACTCTCTGCAGACACTGTCCCTTTACCCTAGAGTTTAGACTTCAGTGGGGCAGGCAGTATCAGGCCAACAAAAGCAAAATGACAACTTTGATGACGGCAGCCCAAGGTGCTGGAACAGGGTAACCCAACCTGGTCTGGGGAGTCAGAGAAGATCTCTGGGAAAGCACCAGAGCTGGTGAGGGGAAAACATGAGAGGGAACACCCCTGCCATGCAAATGAGCAGGTCCAGGCAGCCAATGGGAGAGCAGCTCCAAGCACCTGGCTGAGACAGATGGCCCTGGGAATTTCCACCCAGAGTCTCTCTGGGCAAAGGCCAGGCTGGCTTCACCAGGAGCTGATTGATCCTGGATGAGGGTGTAGCCAGGAGGCCTGCAATGTGTCCATTCCAAAGGGCTGCCTGGGTGTTGTCTGGCTGCTGCCAGGGTGAAGTACTGCCACCACCCTGCATTCCCATCACCCAGCGAACCTTGCCTCTTCACAAGAGCTCCTCACCGACCACCTAGCAATGGAACCTGAGCCAAGCACACCCAGATATCAAAGCAAAGTAACATAGGAATCACTCCTTTTGCAAAGTACAGGAATTATTTATAAAGTTGGAAATTTTGATGTATCATGTCTGCTTCCAGGAGACCTAGGGGCATCCCCAGGAGATCTAAGGGTGCTTTCAGAGACCAATGGGCACCTTTAGAAGACCTAGGGACACCCCCAAGAGACATAGGGGTACCTCTAGGAGACCTAGGACACCTCCAGAGACATAGGGCATCTCCAGAGACATAGGGGCACTTCCAGAGACCTAGGAGCACCCCTAGACCTAGGGACACCACCAGGAGATCTAGGGACACTTCCAAAGACCTAGGGGGCACCTGCAAGAGACCTAAGGACACCTCCAGAGACAAAGGAGTATCTCCAGAGACTTAGGGGGTGCCTCAGAGACAGTCTGGAGACAACTCCAGAAGACAGGCAATTTCAAAACCAAGAATTCTACTTTGCTCCCAAAATGCAACTCCAGAGCAACTTTCAACCACAGTGATGCTGAGTTTAATGCAATCAGGAGAAGGGATACAGTTTACCCTCTGCATGGCCAAATACAAAACCCAGGAGGTGGATTTCTGTGCCCTGGAGAAGGAAATGGCAGCCCACTCCAGGACTCTTGCCTGGAAAATCCCGTGGTCAGGCTACAATCCATGGGTTTCTATGAAGTTGAGTATCAACCAAAACTTATTATTAGGATTAAAGGCTATCGCTTACAGTCTCGGTTATGTGCCAGTCACTACACTAAGCTCTTCCCATATCTCATCTCACTTAATCTTGACGTCAGTCACGGGATGGGTATCTTTATGATGCTTTTCTCACCATCCAGAAAACTGGAGTACAGAAAGATCAAGTAACTGGCATTATGTCAGAAAGTTAAAAAAGAAAAAAAATAAAGGCACTGGGGCCAGAGTTCAAGTCTGCTGCTGCTACTGCTGCTAAGTCGCTTCAGTTGTGTCCGACTCTGTGTGACCCCATAAACGGCAGCTCACCAGCCTCCCCCGTCCCTGGGATTCTCCAAGCAAGAACACTGGAGTAGGTTGCCATTTTCTTCTCCAACGCGTGAAAGTGAAGTCACTTAGTCGTGTCCGACTCTTCATGACCCCATGGACTGCAGCCCACCAGGCTCCTCCATCCACGGGATTTTCCAGACAAGAGGACTGGAGTGGGGTGCCAGTGCCTTCTCCGAAAGTTCAAGTCTCAGTTCAGTTCAGTTCAGTCACTCAGTCATGTCCAACTCTTTGCGACCCCATGAATCACAGCACACCAGGCCTCCCTGTCCATCACCAACTCCTGGAGTTCACTCAGACTCACGTCCATTGAGTCAGTGATGCCATCCAGCCATCTCATCCTCTGTCATCCCCTTCTCCTCCTGCCACCAATCCCTGCCAGCATCAGAGTCTTTTCCAATGAGTCAGCTCTTCACATGAGGTGGCCAAAGTACTGGAGTTTCAGCTTTAGCATCATTCCTTCCAAAGAAATCCCAGGGCTGATCTCCTTCAGAATGGACTGGTTGGATCTCCTTGCAGTCCAAGGGACTCTCAAGAGTCTTCTCCAACACCACAGTTCCAAAGCATCAATTCTTCGGTGCTCAGCCTTCTTCACAGTCCAACTCTCATATCCATACATGACTACTGGAAAAACCATAGCCTTGACTATTCGGACCTTAGTCCAAGTCTATCTGACACCAAATCCAGACTTTTCTTGACATCCTTATGCTTTCTTCTCTGTAGTATCGCTTTTGCCCGGCATGTCACCCCTGATGGAATGGGAGCTCCTTGGGAGTAAGACCATGCCATCATCACCTTCATGGTCTCAGCATCTCACAATACCTGGCAGGTGTTGGCATCCAGCTGAAGCTCATCAGGTGTGTTTGTAGAACTGAGCTGACATTGCAAACTTGCAAATGAGGAGTGGTTGGTGTCAACCAACTGGTTGGTGCTCTAATGTTTGGGGTTTATTTAGAGATAAACTGACCCAGTCCTCCTCTGGAGGAGAAGGCGGGAGTTCCCTGGCCTTGGGCATCTGTGTGCCTGTTTCCACCCACAGCTGACTCCTGACTCGAATGGACATTGTCTTGGGAGCAGAGGCTGGGAACATGCATGGGATCAGTAGGACCCCATGACAATGTCAGAAGACATTACAAGGTTTGTTTCAGCCACCACCCACTTCTCAATTTCCCAGGTCCAGTTGCTCAGAAGCAGAGCAGACCTGCAGAGACCAGCAAGGGTGGAATCAAGCCTCTGCAAGGGACACGTGACATTGGACTTAGGGCCACCCTAATCCAGAATGATCTCATCTTTTAATTATAAATGCAAAGATTCGTTTTCCAAAGGAGGTCACTCTTACAGGTTCCATGAGGACATGTCTTTTGTGGAGGGTCACCATTCAACTCCCTACATTTTGGCTTCTGCCTCCCAAAAGTCACATCCATCCAATGTGCAAAGTGCATTCGCCACAATCCAATTCCCCCCAAATCTCAACTCATTATATCATCATCTCAAAAGTCTCAGATCTTGTCATCTCAATCAGCAACAGATGAGACATTGGTTATGATCCATCCCGGGGTAAAATTATTTTCCACCTGTTTATGCACTAGGAAACAAGTTATCTGCTCCCAGAATACAATAGTGGGACAGATATGTGCTTTGCTGTGCTAAGTCGTTTCAGTTGTGTCTAACTCTTTGTGATTCCCATGGACTGTAGCCCACCAGGTGTCCAAGGATTCTCCAAGCAAGAATACTGGAATGGTTTGCCATTTCCTACTCCATCCAGAACGCAATAGTGGGACAGGTATGTGATTATGTGATAGTCACTACCATTCTCAAAGGGAGAAACGAGTGGGAAGTAAAGGGATCCCTGGCCCCAAGCAAGTTAGACATCCAGCAGGGCACATTCCATTAGGTTTCCAGTGTGTCTGCTCAAATGCTCAGTCCTGTCCAACTCTTTTCGACCCCATGGACAATAGCCCACAGGGTCCTTTGTCCTTGGAATCTTCCAGGTAAGATTCCCAGGCCTGAGAATAAACCTCTGTGGTTCTTGGCCCCACCCACTGTACCTGTGGGCTCTGCCCCTAGGCCCTCTCAAAGTGAAGTGAAGTTACTCAGTCGTGTCCGACTCTTTGCGGCTCCCGCTCCTCCATCCATGGGATTTTCCAAGCAAGAGTGCTGGAGTGGGTTGCCATTTCCTTCTCCAGGGGATCTTCCCGACCCAGGGATCGAACCTGGGTCTCCTGCATTGTAGGCAGACGCTTTACCGTCTGAGCCACCAGGGAAGCTAGGCCCTCTAGCAGCCAATGAAGACTGCATTGTGTATTTCAAGGACAGAAGCTTGAAGCCTAGTCTGGAGGCTTGTGTAGACCAAACAGGAGATGCTGGTGCTTTAATCTTGGATCATGGTGGTAGGAGTAGGGATTCATGGTCAGATCAGATTCAGAAAATATTCTGGGTGCAGAGCCAACTGGATTTTGTGATATTGAACTTGGGAAGCAAGAAAAGAATGATAGAAAGAACTCAAAACGCCCTCGAGGATTTTGGCCTGAAACTTAGAAAGGCAGCCGGATGCAGGCGTGTTTTGGAATGTGTGGAATTCTGTCTGAGTAAAGAGGATTTTTCACACCCTTTCAGAAACTGAAACTAGGAGGTGGCCAGCCCCTACACCCCAAGATTAGAAGATCACCCCCCAAAGGCCTTTCCCCTAGCACTCAATTAGTTTCTTTTATTCCAACCCTCATCTCCACTTCAGATTCAAAGCACATTTCCCACAGAAGAGTTTTGGGGCATGAGAAAGAGAAAAGAGTTATCTTGGAGGCCAGCCCCACAACTCAGAGTGCTGGAACACCTCTCTCCAATTCTGGGGCCTCCTACCCATCCCCCTCAGACCCACTGCCAGGGACACTGTGCTTGACTGTACCACCTCAGCCCACATCTGTCAGCCCAGCAAACAGACCCCAGGAACAGGGTGAAGTGCAGGGTCTTGTGACCTGCTCATTCTCACCAAGCCATGCCTCCTCTCAATACCACAGTCATTTGCATCTCATAATAATCTTGGTATATTACCATCCCTGCTCTGAACTGCTTGAAGACAAAAGGAACTGACAAATGAAAACCCTTTGGGAAAACAGATTGACAAGGAAAAGAACAAACAGCAGGCAGTAGCACACACTGAAGCCATCAGGGCTGGCTTTGAGCTGTCTGCCCTGCATGCAGACTTTAAGAACAGCCAAGAGATGCTAGGATCTACAGTGTGTTAATTATTGCTTTTCATTTTTTCCCCAAATATTTATTAATTAATGAATGTCTGATCATAGAAGTGATCTTGGGGCCTTCCTACAGCTGAAACTTAATAGTCTGAAAGTTGCTTAGTCATGTCCAACTCTTTGTGACCCCATGGACTGTAGCCAGCCAGGCTCCTCTGTCCATGGAATTCTCTAGGCCAGAATACTGGAGTGGGTAGCTGTTCCCTTCTCCAGGGGATCTTCCTGATTTAGGGATCAAACCCAGTTCTCCTGCATTGCAGGTGGTTTCTTTACCATCTGAGCCACCAGGGAAGCCCTAACCTTAATAAGCTTAAAATAATGCTTACTACCTGCTGGGTGCCCCATATTAACTTACAATATGTATAATACACAGCAGTAAGGAAGGTCATTTTATTTCTGTTTAACAGATGAAGAAACTGAGGCTCAGAAAGGCTCAGAGACTCAACCACAGTTTGGAGGTTGAATTTGGGAGTTATCCCCAGTGGGATTGCCCACAAAGGTTTTGGGATAAGCTCACTGTGGAAATAAATGCAGATCAAGAAGACTTCTGGAGGGTTTCCTTGGTGACTCAGTGGTAAAGAATCTGCCTGCCAGTGCAGGAGACAATCCCTGATCCAGGAAGATCCCACCTGTCACATGGCAACTAAGCTCGTGTGCCACCACTGTTGAGCCTGTGCTCTAGAGCCCAGGAGCACCGACTGCTGAGCCCACATGCTGCAGCTACTGAAGCGCATACACCCTAGAGCTTGTGCTCCGCAACAAGAAAAGCCGCTGCAATGAGAAGACCATGCACCACAACTAGAGAGTAACCCCCACTTGCTGCAACTAGAGAAAAGCCCAAATAGCAATGAAGACCCAGCACAGCCAAAAATAAAAATAAATAAAATATTTTTTAATGTGATCTATTTTTTTAAAAGGAGATATTTAGAGATTGAGATAGAGAAGGCAATGGCACCCCACTCCAGCCTGGAAAATCCCATGGGCGCAAGAGCCTAGTAGGCTGCAGTCCATGGGGTTGTGAAGAGACGGACACGACTGAGCGACTTCACTTTCACTCTTCACTTTCATGCATTGGAGAAGGAAATGGCAACCCACTCCAGAGTCCTTGCCTTGAGAATCCCAGGGACGGGGCAGCCTCGTGGGCTGCTGTCTATGGGGTCGCACAGAGTCGGACATGACTGAAGCAACTTAGCAGCAGCAGCAGCGGAGATTGAGAACTGGGAAGAGCTAAAGTTTAGAGCTAGAAAGGTCCAGGAAAGGGGACAGAAAAGAGAATTCAGCTGTGATTCAACCCAACTGGCCCACTGCCCTGCACTGGTAGTGGAGAGAGGGTTCACATCTGTGGTCTCCCCCATATTTCCAATGCCATTCATGCACTGGCTCATCTGCTTACTCAAAAATACTTCTTGAGACATGAACAATGGGGAGGATATTGTCAAGATGCTCACTGGTTGGAAGACAGGACTGATGGTACAAAATCGTTAGAATTCTGCATAAGTTATCTATGAAATGCCCAGGGTGGGGATCAGTAGGAATCCATATGGACCCACTCACCAGCTCACTTAGGTCAATACGTGCATCTGACTACACTGATCCAATCCATCTCTTTAAATGAAAAAGAGAGCAGTAGGCAACACCAAGATACAAAATAATGAGAAAATCTAGGCCTCACTGTTAAACAGGTTATAAGATCCAGTGGAACAACTAGATAGGAACCAAGATCGTGCAATTGCTGTGAAAACATGGCAGATTCAAATAATGTATAAATACAGTAAAAGTTATGAGTGAAAGAACAGAAGAAAACCCTTGCATACATATGCAGATGATTTTCTTTTCTTTTTGGCCATGCCACAAGGCATGCCACTTGCAGGATCTTAGTTCACCTACCAGGGATTGAACCCATGTCCCCTGCAGTGGAAGCATGGAGTCCTAACCTCTGGAACACCAGCGAACTTCCCCAAAATAATTTTCAACAAGGGTGCCAAGGCCATTCAATGGGGGAAGTGACAGCCTTTTCAACAAATGGTACCAGGAAAACTGGAAATCCACATTCAAAAAACTTGCTATGCAACACCATATTCAAAAATTCATATACAGAAATGATATGGACCTAACAGAAGCAAAAGATATTAAGAAGAGGTAGCAAGAATACACGGAAGAACTGTACAAAAAAGAGCTTCATCACCAAGATAATCACGATGGTGTGATCATTCACTTAGAGCCAGACATCCTAGAATGTGAAGTCAAGTGGGCCTTAGAAAGCATCACTATGAACAAAGCTAGTGGAGGTGATGGAATTCCAGTTGAGCTATTTCAAATCCTGAAAGATGATGCTGTGAAAGCACTGCACTCAATATGCCAGCAAATTTGGAAAACTCAGCAGTGGCCACAGGACTGGAAAAGGTCCGTTTTCATTCCAATCCCAAATAAAGGNTAAAAAAAAAAAAAAATGTCAGGAGAAAGGTCAGAGAAGAAAGGTTACATGGTAATGAAGGAGGAGGCCATGAGTCCCAAGGTGGCCTTGATTTTTTTAATTTAAATCCAAGGCCCATCACTAGCTGCGGCTCCTCGTGAATGATAAGCAGAGACTGTCCAGATGTGGCTGCCACCTGGGGCGATCAAACCACACGATGTTGCTTTAGAATAATACATTACTCCGGATGAAACGTTTCAACAGGTGCTGATATCCTAGGCGGAATGGTCTCTTTCCCTGAGGCAAGAAAATTCTTCTTTTGCATACCCTGCCCTTAGAAACAAAAAAGCCCCTTGGCCTCTGTGTGATGGTGATTTCCCTGGTAGGAGTCACCTTCTTTATTTGGGGGTCACTTGAATTATAATTTTTGAACTAGTCTGGCCTTTGGACAGGAACAAGCTCTCTTTGAGCACTTTCTCTCTCTGGAGGGGAATTTTACTTTTAAATACCAATAGGTATATAAATGAAGCCTCCCATGCTAGCTTGGGCTTTGTTTGGAAGAGAAACATTATTGCATGACATTCTGGAAAATATTTCAAGTGAGTGGATTCCTTTGATGTTCAGACAAATTAAAGGTTAAATCACTCCATGGAGTTGTCAGGGACAGGAAACAAGATTATTGGCTGTGTGCATGGCTTTTTTGTTTGCCTTAAATACTTATTTTGTACCCATCCCTTAGAGTTCCTTGAAAAATCAGTGTTTAAATGTATGTTATGTGGGTTCTTCCAGACAAGACCTCTGGGTCATCCATCGATCTCATCAAATCTGTTTAAAAATCTGGCATATTGGTCCACGGGTCTTGTTGGGGGCTTTTTGTTTCCCTGTGCTGGCTACTTAATTTAAATTCATTCTTTTTATGTGTCACTGAGAAACCACATGATCGTTCCTACTGACTGCCCAATGCGTTCTCTGCCCATGCTTCTGTAAAGTGTGTATGTTCAGGATGGGAAAGAGGTGGCGAAAGTCCCTGGGAAGTTGTGTCAGCAGATTAAAAAAAAAAAAATCTGGGCAAAGCAGGGGTAATGAAATTAAATGCTAACATGCAAAGTACACAGCTGGCTCCAAGATCTTCACATGTGGTTTTCACTATGGGTGCTTTTCCACAACACAGAGATGCTGACACTTTCTCTGGGAAACAGAGAACCTTTGTTGGGGAGTGATCAGGCAAGGGGCGGTGATGCTTCTAGCTTTTGAGGAGGTTCTATAGCCCTGGTGCCTTTGTTCTGTCTCACAATAGACTTATAAATAAGATTTCATGGTTAGAAGTAGCCTCAGAAACCCAGGGAAGGAAGGCAGGGGCCTTGGGAGAACATCCTTACATCAACCAAAAGGGAGGCCAGAGGTTGTCTAAACAAGCTTTGAGAAATAACAGTTCTGCACAAAGCAGAGCCCAGTTCTGTGGTGTAATGAAAGTTCAAAGCTATCCAGATTCAGCAGAGGCGACGGCTGTGTCCAAAGGGAAATGTGCCCAGCATCAAGAGCCACTGTGGTGACCTAGAGGGGTGGGATATGGGGAGTGGGGAGGAGATTCAAGAGGGAGGGGATATATGTACACATATGGATGATTCACTTTGCTATACAGTAGAAGCTAACAAACACAGTAAAGCAATTAATACTCCAATTTTTTTTTTAAGTGGAAAACTAAGGTGCTGCAGAGAGAGCCTACAAGGTCGCATCCCTGTGAGCTAAAGCTGATGGGAAGCCTCACCTGGCACGGCCAGTTTTGGGACTTCTCCTACCTACAAACGGGAGAAAAGGGAAGTCCACAGGGTCACAAAGACTTGCACACACCTCTGCGACTGAGGGCAGCAGCACAGTGTCCACCGCATTGTGAGGCCAAACAAGACCAAAACATCCAAGACTGGAACAGAGAAAGCTTTACTGCAGGGCCCCGCAAGGAGACGGTGACTCATTCCTTACGAATACCAAACTCTGACTTCCCTGGTGGCTCCATGGCAGAGAATTCGCCTGCCAACAGAGGAGACATGGGTTTGATCCCTGGTCCAGGAAGATCCCACATGCACTGGGGCATCTTGGCCTCTGCCACATAACTACTGAACCTGTGCCCTAGAGCCCTTGCTCTGTGATGAGAGAAGCCTCACAACGAGAAGCCCACTCACCACAGAGAAAGCCTGCTCAGCAGTGAAGACCCAGCAGGGCCAGAATAAATAAATTAATTCAATTTAATTACCAGCCTTTTAATTAATTTATTAAACAACATAGCCAGCCTTCTGGTCCTGGAAGGCTTTCAGTGAAACCCTTTTCTGGGAAAGGTGAAGGAGCACAAGGCTGCAAACATCTTGGCGTCAGAGCCTTTGTTCTTGAGGTCCGGTCATGGTCAGGTAATGAGGTTCTGGGAAATCTATACCAAACGAACGTTATTCTCTATTCTGACAAGAAGGTCCAGGTCCCCAGATCCTGTTCAGCTGCCATCGCTGAGGGAGCCAGGCGCCTGGGACTCAACTGGCCTTCAGGCTCCTCAGGCTGCCCATAGGAAGGGGCCAGAAGGCTGCTCCCTATGCAGACAGCCGCTGCCGTGAGGTGGTCGAGGCAGAGTTGGGAGAGAGGGTCACCACAACCACCTCAAGACCTGGGCCCAGCAGTGGGCAGCCTTGGCAAGGGCTCTGGATCCCGCAGGACACAGTCTGCAGCCTGTTCCCCAGGCTCCTGGCTCACCCACTGGGCTGACGCCAGGAGAACTGGAGGGTCCCAGGGAGAAGGCTGGGCTCCACCTCTTACCCCACTCTCAGTCTGAGGACCACCATTCCACAGACCATTGGCTGAATGCCCAGACTAAGGGTCACTCACTGACAGTTGGTTGCTGGTGGGAGGGGCCACTGAGTGCTGACCAGTAGCCGAATGGGGACCACTAACTGCTCTGCAGTAACCATCATCTGGTAGCAGGGTGGTGGGGGAGGAGGGCTAATGGCCCGTAGCAATGGTCTTGTGCTTGGGCTGTACTGGGCCACGCTCTGTTACAAAACCTCTTCTAAACCAAAAGGGACATGAGAATAAGATCTTGACACAAGAAATAAGATCAATTCACCTTATCTCATTTTATTTTATTTTATAGTGTTCTCATCCAATACATTTTTATGAGATGCTCAATAAATTCTTTGAAATGAAGTATTAAAAGTGTGTTTATATCTGTGGTTCTCACCGGGGAGTGGTGTGTCTGGCTCCCAGGGAACACTGGGTAGTGTCTGAAGAATTTCTGATTGTCACCATGCAGTGGTGGCCTCCCCCACCCCAACCTGATGTGTAATCAGCCCTTCCTTCCGTGACATTGGCCTGAGTGCACTGGCCCAAGCGCTCCATTGAGGCAAGGACCTCTCTGTCCACAGCCCCTCCTAGCCCATCAGGCCAGCCCACTCCTGCCACCCACCCACTGCACTGCTCGAGCAAGCAGACAGGAGCTCCACTCTGGGGACACCAGCTCTGGGCCTGTCTCTGGGGTCAGGAGCTGACTATTGGGGCCAGGGTGGGCTGAACCCACAATACCTGACAACCTCCACATGGCCGCTGTGGTCTCTGCCACCTGCACACCTCATTCCACCGAGGGCTAAAGGACAACATTGCAGGAGCAGCCGGGTCCTTCAGACCTGGGGTGCAGTGGCAATGAGGCAGGTACAAGTTACAGTGGCCCAGCTCAGCCATTGATTGGCACCACAGTTGACTCCCCACCTTTATATGTAAAAGGAATTTGAATTCAGACCGAAGGAAGATGGTTTTTGAGATGCTAGATGTTAGTCTGCCATCTTCTTAGTCTGCTAGCTTTCCCATTAAAATCATTAGTCCTTGTTTCAACTACCCAGGGGAGGCGTGGGGTGTGGGCAGGTACATCACCCCTAGGTGAGAACCACTGATGTAAATTCCCCTGCAATATTTCATTTTGAAGAATTTATTGAACATCTCCTATAAAAAGTACCACATGGACTGGATGAGAACACCAAAAAATAAAACACAATGAGGTAAGGTGAGTTGAAATGATCTTATTTCTTGTGTCAAGATCTTATTTCTCACATGGAATTCTGCTCAGTATTATGTGGCATCTTGGATGGGAGGGGAGTTTGGGGGAGAATGGATACATGTATTAATATACGTGTGGCTGAGCCCCTTAGCTGTTCATATAAAACTATCACAACATTTTTACTTGGCTACGAGAATGAAAGTGTTAGCTGCTCAGTCTTGTCCAACTCTTTGTGACCCCATGGACTTAGCCCTCCAGGCTCCTCTGTCCATGGGATTCTCCAGGCAAGAATACTGAAGTGGGTTGTTATTTCCTCCTCCAGGAGACCTTCCCAACCCAGGGATTAAACCCAGGTCTCCTGCATTGCAGGCAGTTTCTTTACCATCTGAGCTGCCAGAGAAGCCCAAAATAAAAAATTTAGAAAACTCATCTCCCAATATGTTGGCCTGTCGTGTGGCAAGCAGAATGAGCTTGGGCTCGGTGACAGCCACTTGGAGGAGGGATGTTGGTTATTGGCATCTACTAGATGGAGGCCAGGGGTGCTGATAAACTGCTCCAGTGCACAAAGCAGCACAACAAGGAAGCCTCTGACCTCAAATGTCAATGCACCAAGGCTGGGAATCCTGGACAGGACAATGTCCTCTAAAGCTATCAGTAATTCAGACAGGGATGCCTACAGAGAAGCCTTTTGCAAGCCAGGCTCTGTGTTTAGAAACCAGGGAGGTTTAGACGACAAGACACAAAATCCAATGCAAATCAGTTGAGGCACTACAGGGACCCCGGTGACTCTAGCAACTAAAATCTACATCCGTAACTTTTGAAAGTTGGACCATAAAGAAGGCTGAGCACCGAAGAACTGATGCTTTTAAACTTTGGTGTTGGAGAAGACTCTTGAGAGTCCCTTGGACTGCAAGGAGATGAAACCAGTCAATCCTAAAGGAAATCAACCCTGAATATTCATTGGAAGGACTGATGCTGAAGTTGAAGCGCCAATACTTTGGCCACCTGATGCCAAGAATAGATCATTGGAAAAGACCCTGATGCTGGAAAAGATTGAAGGCAGGAGGAGAAAGGTGTGACAGAGGCTGAGATGGTTGGATGGCATCACTGACTCAACGGACATGAGTTTGTGCAAGCTCCAGGAGATGGTGAAGGACAGCGAAGCCTGGTGTGCTGCAGTCCTTGGGATCACAAAGAGTAACTCTGCTCACTTGGGCCAACATGTCTGCAAACAAAAATTCAGGTGTGGGGGAAAAAAACCCTCAGGTATGCATTAATCTTATGGGCTTTGTCCTGCTGAAACCCTCTGCCTGATCTGGGCAGAACTTCTGTTCCTCGTCAGTGGAGGTTGGGAGAAAAGAAAAAAAGCAATGCTGGAGCCCTTTGATTTTCTATTGTCTGCTAGCTCTAGGATTGATTACCTCACCTCTGAGGTTTGAACTACACCCTGGAAAATCATAGTGAAAATAAATGTAATTTATACAAACTCTTGAGCTTAAATATATACATTGTGCAAAGTAACTCCACTTGGAAATGTTCCTTACAGCCTTGCCCAACAGAGCTGTGCTGAAAGGGTGTCTAGTGAGCTTTGGAGCAGTTATCAGTTCTAAGTCCATTTATAAGGCCACAGGTGCTAAGCTAACATCTTCCCCTTGCCCTTAAAAATAAAAAAATAATTGGTTTCTCCTAGTATCCATTTTCACCCATGATCCTACATATGTCACGAGCTCTTTACTGATTAGGAAGTCATGATTAACATGTTCCCATAATTGCAAAGAGCAGAAGGAACATTCTACACATACCCATCACTGTTGCTTCTTCTGCCAAAAATATAAACACTCATTTGAGTTCAATTGGACATTCATTGCCACTAAAGAATCCCCGCATGTCAGTGCTGGGAACTTGTTAGTTGCTCCTCTGAAAAACATTATTTGCTGAATTTAAACAAGTTCCTGAAGCATATCTTCCAAGGTTTTTAAAAAAGGATGAGACTATAGGTTTGCATGTCAGGGAATCACACTAACCATATTGTGTCTGATTAATAGCTTGTCATCTAAAAATTGCCTATTTCTTGTAAGAAAGGGAAATTTCAGTCTGGCCACTCAGAGGCAGCAAAACTCCAAAGCAGCATTCATATATATATATATATATATGTATATATATATATATGATGGTGTCACCAAGCTGGTGAGCAAAAGAGACTGGAAAGACAGGTGAGACCACCTCAGTCTTTTATTTAGAAACCTTACATTTGTTTTGCACTGTTTTCCTTCAAAGCACTTTTTACATGTTTTGTACCTTTTGAGTCTCACCATATTCTAAAGCTGAGATTTTTGAGGCAGGAAGACTGCAGTTTTTTGGTCTCTGTGTCTCCCTGTATCCAAAGTCTCATCAACCTAAGTTGGAGAGAACCTGGAGAGAAAGAACCTATGCTCCCCTAGGACTGCCCCTGTTTTCACATTCAAGGAAATCAACAATGGCCATTTTGGAAGGGTGCTTCCAAGGTTAAGGTGGAAATCAATGCAAAACACCTTTTGGGTGTTCCTCTTAGCCTCTGGATTCCACTGAGAGCTCTTTCAGAAGGATCCCCTCCCTTCTTGTACTTTCTGTCTCCACTGCATGCTGAGCGGCGGTTCTGTAAGTTGCCATCCCTTTGTCTGTGGGGCTGTTCATCCTGACCAGAAATTGCTGTGTTTGTTCATGTTCTGGTTTCACACACACTCCAGTTGCCAGCAGTTACAGCCCTAACTCAGAAATAGCTGAAGAAAGGCATCGTGAACAAAGCATTATGGATTGGAGTTGGAGGTGGCTGTCTACGTTTGTGACTGGAGTGTCCTAGAGGGTAGGAATGGGGGCTGATTTGTCTTTGAAACAGACACACAAACTGACAAAGTGAAAATCCTCAATAACCACTTGGTCCATTGTTAGTTCATTTGTCTAATCATCACAGATTTTCTAGGGGCCAGGAACTCTTCCAAGCAACTTACAAGCATGATATCATTGAATTCTCACAGTGATGTTCCATGATCAAACTATAGGATGGCATTAACTCCTAGTATGATGTGATGAGAAGGGCCCTTCACCTATGTGATCCCCTCCACAAAGCCCACCACTGCAACTTAATCCCTAGGAAAACACCAGGGAAGCCCCCCAAAAGTATTAGTCACTCAATCATGTCTGACTCTTTGTGACCCCATGGACTGTAGCCCACCTATCTAGGGAGTTCTCCATGCAAGAATACTGGAGTAGGTAGCCAGCCGTTCCCTTCTCCAGGGGTCTTCCTGACTCCAGGGTCTCCTGGATTTCAGGGAGACTTTTTTTTTTTTAAACCATCTGAGCCACCAGGGACATCAATCATGAGGAAAACATCAGACAAACCCAAATGGAGGGACAAGCCACAAAACAACTGGCCAATCCTCCTCCAAACTGTCAAAGTTATTGCAGCCCAGAGGAGCCTAAGCAGACATGATGATGACCAAATGCAAAGGGGCCATCAGGATGGGGTCTTGGACTTGCAAAGGGACATTAGGTAAAAACTAGTGACATCTGAATAAACTGTGGAGTTTCATACATAGTCCCATATCGGAACCGTCATTGTCACCAATGGACTACAGAGATGAAAGATGTGAAAAATAGGGGACATTGGGTAAAGGTTGATGGACACTGTACTATCTTCGCAACTTTTCTGTGAATCTGAAACTATATTAAAATAAAAAACATGTTTAAATTACAAAGCTTGCTTAAAAAAATATAGAACCCTTTAAGGTTGGGATTTTTAACTGCCCCAATTTGATGGTGAGACTACTGCCCAAGGGAGTGAAAACTCATTGTCTCCTAGCCTACTTATTATTCTAGCAGCTTGTCCCACCCTGCTCTGAGGCTCCTGTTAACACCACAGAAACCCTCCCAAAGCTCCTGAGAATTAAATGTGAGAGCAGATCTTGAAGGGGTCATTTCTCTGCTTGAAAAGTTGAGTCACCCAGGTTGCTCTAAAGGGCAGAGAGCAAGCCGACAAGGTCTGGGAGCTCAGGAAAACATCGCCAGATTGATTTAAAGGGATGTTGAGACCTCCTCAGAACTCCTGGGAAGTCTTGGATGTCTGAGGAGGTTGAAAAATCGTTCCAATTCTGTGAGGCCTGGGCAGCAGGAAATCATCCAGAGTAACCTCTCACACCGTCGAAACACCAACTTTTCTGCCTCTCTGCGAAGTCCAAGACCCACAGCTGCTTCCAATCAGGATAAGCAAACCCTCCTTCCGGAGCATCTCACTCCACGGTCCCCACGGCCGGCTCGTCAAAGCACACTTGGTCGCCCCATGCAAGGAAGAAAACACATACCCTTTCGCCACCTGGGGCCCGTGATCCCTTCCCTCTTTTCCCTCTTCACCATGTTCTTTCTTTTCTGAGTCCTCAGCAGCTCCAGCCTTATCCACCGGGATTTCTTGGAAGGTCCCTTTGCTTCTGGTGTGTGCGTCATTCCAGTGAATTTCTCCCAATGACATTCAGATCTATAAACTTTCAGTGCTGCAAAAACACGCCATGGACCGTGCTGGGCACTGTGGGTTCTGCTTCCTCAGCATCAGTCTCCCTTTTCTCCCATGACAGCTTGGGTGGTACTTCATCCCCACAGCTGGCTCCTTACCTGCAAGGTCCTTTGGGAGAGGCCTTCCCTCCCTTGTTCAGGCCTGGCTTAATCACAGTCCCAGTGAATATGGGTTGTGGGAGGGGGATGTGAACCAAGATTTGCCTGGAATTTTGTCACCAGCAATGAAGGTCCTGAGTGCTCTTCAACACCAAGGAAAGTCCCCTGTGATATCCCAGGATGCTTCTGTTGGCTGCTGAATGATATGACCCTGCTCCTTACGACACCACCCTCCCCCCCAAAAGTCAACCTTTCAACTTACCAACTGCTGTGCGATACATTGTCCTGTGTATTCCACTGTTTTCCTCTAGGCTCTGTTCCAACACATTATTCCTTCTTGTTTGTTTTTGTAAAAATGGGGACATCCGATAAACACTCTTATGCTAAACTCAGTGGCCCTTCCCTACCATATTTATCAATTGACTCATTCTTTTGGACCCTGAAACATATGTCTTGAATGGATGTACTCTGGTTTATTGAACTTTTTACTTGCTGGTGGGCATTTATGCTGCATTCTACTAAAACTGTCTTGGTGCACCTGTCAGTGTACTTTTTAAAGATAAAGTCTAGAAGTAGACATGTTAGTTGAAAGGGAGAATATCAGTGACCACGCCATGGATGGACCTCAAGGGCTCTGCCGTCGCCACCTTGACCCTGCCCCTCTGTGGCTACCACCTGATGGTGCCCTGAGTCTTGTTCTGTAAAATTTGAGGAGAAGGCTCGTGGTGAGTGAGAACCTTCTGTGTGTCAGGCTCTGAGTATTTAAAATTTTATGTGCATTTAACTCTGTGAAGCCAAAACAATTACTTTTACCCCTATTTACTTTGTAACTCTATGGACTGTAGCCTACCAGGGTCCTCTGTCCATGTGATTCTCCAGACAAAAATACTGGAGTGGGTTGCCATACCCTCCTCCAGGAAATCAACCCAGGGATGAACCCACGTCTCTTGCATCTCCCGCCCTGGTCGATGGGTTCTTAACCATTAGCGCTGCCTGGGAAGCCCACATTTACAGATGAGAAAACTGAGGCACAAGGAAAGTCAGTAAGTTGCCCCAAACTGTAGATCTGATATATGGGGGAAAAAATGGAATTTGGCTCCAGTCTTGCCTGACTTTGTAGCTTATGCTCCGCACCCCCACCTCCCCTTCCTGGAGGCTGTTGGTAGACGCATGGATGATGGAAGGGTGGGTGATGGATGGATTACCTCCACAATAATTGATTAGAAATCAGAGCAACTGGTGTGGGGTAGATGTGAAGTTCTCTTCATCTGGTTTGAATTATTACGAAATCAGGATTATGTTGTTATTTTTCAGACATTCTGAAAGACAGTGATTGCTTTCTTTTATTCATTTATTTTCTTTTTCTATCAGCTTTAGCTACTAAATCCTCCTCAGTACAACCTTCTGGATCTTCCCAGAACTGCACAGGAAGAGGAGGCTTACTGTGTTCTAAGCCGTCGACTTCTAGGGTGGGTCAGACATCCTCACAGGCAGACTGGCCCTCCTGAGGTCATTGCCTTTGAGGCTGTTTTGTCCACAAACTTCTGGCTTCTCAGGGAAAACACATTTCTATATGTGGAGAAAAAGGAACGCTCGTGTACTGTTGATGGGAATGTAAATTGGTGCATCCACTGTAGAGAACATTATGGAGGTTTCTCAAAAACTAAAACTAGAACTACCATGTGACCCAGCAATCCCACTCCTGGGTAGAGGTCTGAAAAAAAGGAAAACACTAATTTGAAAAGATCCATGCACCCCAATGTTCATAGCAGCATTATTTACAATAACCAAGACATAGAAGCAATGTAAGTGTTCATCAGCATATGAGTGGATAAAGATATATAAATATGTACTGTTAGTCACTCAGTCAAGTCCAACTTTTTGTGACCCCATGGACTGTAGGCCACCAGGCTCCTCTGTCATTGGGATTCTCCACGCAAGAATACTGAAGTGGCTTGCCATTTCCTCCTCCAGGGTATCTTCCCCACCTAGGGATGGAACCCAGGTCTTCAGCATTGTAGGAGAGGGCCATAATGGGCACAACATGTGTGATATCAGAGATTTGGCAAATGCAGGAAGACCAATCTTCCTATTTTGCCCAGAACTGAGGAGGACCTTGGGATGTTACACTTCCAGTCCTAAAATGGGGGAAGTCCCAGCAAACCAAGACAAACTGGTCACTGTGGCAAATATCTCTATCCTGTTAGGGATAAAAGAATGGATGGAGCTCATGAAGGCTCAGACTGGACTACTCCCCAAAGCTGGGCCATGTCCCTTGAGTCTCAAAGGCATATTCTAGAAATGTTTGGTGGAGTTTGGCAATGCAAAAAAAAAAAAAGATAAATAGTAATGACTTTCCTCCCTGCCTAGGTGCTTCTGATTGAATCTAGGATGCTTATGTCTGATAAGGGGCTTGACGGTAATGAAGTCAAATCACTCTGCTATCCTGTATGGGGCAAAACTCCATTCCAGGCAACCACCAGAGCTAAAATCACCAGCCACCATAGTACGTGGCAGGGACTCAGAAATTGCAAAGCATTATGCAAATATAAGTAAGATATTATTTTTATCCTAGTTTGTGAAGGTCCCTTGTGGTATTGGCAATTCTTATATGACAAAGATCTATGTTCCTTTTATGCTGAATTAATAATTCACTTATGCTAATAAAACAAAAGAAATCCAGTTGCCAGTGTCTCAGAACAACCCCATGTCCTCCCATGAATTCTAATATGCTGGTTTTTTCCTTTTTTTCTTTTGAACCAACAAATGGGAACAGGTGAGTTGCAAACTCTTGGCATATTTTGAGCCAAAAGTGGTCCACAGATTTTTTTTTTTTTTAATGTGAGACACATGCCTCTGCTTTTGCTTGGCCTCAGAGCGTATTGCCAGCTACAAGTCGTTTGAATCAGCTACCCACGTTTTTGATCGAAGCGTGAGAGACCTGTGCTGATGTGACCTTTCACCCCTCTCCCTTACATGTGTATGTTTTGTTTGTTCTCCACAAATATGTATGCTGGGTGGGCCCCAGCACAACGTCAGCATTCCAACTCGGGTGGATATAATTGAACGTATCTTATTTTGAGCCTTCCCGTTAGCAGAAATAGGTCTAACTTAGTCTTGGAATCTTGGATGTCCAGAAACATGCTGGACCCACAGTAGTTACTTGTAAGCAAATCGGACATGCCTGATGATTTTGAGGGGTATCTTCTCCATGAAAGCCCAAAGATTTTCTTGTTCAAAGAATCAACCCTATCACAAAATCCTTGTCTTTCGAATAACGGAAGAAAGACCTGGAAGCTTAACAGAAAACTATCTTTCAAACTTGGATGCCAAAGAATTCATATTAATTCAGAAAAACCTTCTCTCGCTGACCTTCATCTTATCTCGACATTTAGTGAACCCCTGAAAGATCAATTTAAATACAGACACAATCTGCCTTTTGTCTCTCTGACTTGCAGGGTAGAAAATGGCTGAATGCCCCCAGAGGTATTTCATATTCAAGGCAGATCTGCAGTCTATTCAGGCCAGGGCTACAGCAAAGGCTTTGCAGGAAGGACAAGAGCACTTGGCTCCAAGAGAGAGCTGACCAGGTGGAGTTCTTACCGATGGGGGCTTTTCACCACCTGCCTGAGCCCACCCCTGATGCTCTATGATTGCACTATTTTATCGGGTGATGTGGTTCTGCCCAAGTGCATCCAGAGATGGGCTGTAACTCTCTATCCACACAAATCCTTCCCTCTGGTACACCAGGTGTCATCTGAAATTCAATGTACATAATTGAAAATGACATTTCCTCCCACTAGGCAGGAAAACACCAAGCATTGACCTTAGGAGTGATTAATAATATAACTCCTCCCACCTCACCCCCTAGCTCCTAGGTTTAGGGTAGAAATCAATTAGACTTCCACCTTGAAGCTCCCTGCTACTCCAAAGCATATTATTTTATTCAATCTGTCAGTAATTTCCAACAATCTGGTTGTAAAATCAAAGTACAACCCGTAGGGTTTTTTCCCCTCCATTCATACTCTTAGAAGCTCTTTCTCCCTCAGATGAAATTGTGTTGAAATCTGTGTAGTGAGGCTCCAATTCTTGTTCCTATAGTGCCCTTTGCACATTCCCAGGTCTGCAGGAATTTCTAGGCAGAGAACCGCTGTTTCTCCAGCTCTGTTAATGTTTTGTGGCAGATGTGTCCCGCAGGAGGGCGACTACAGCTTTGCTTCCTGCACCACTGGTGAGAGAGTCCACGATCATTTCTAATCACCCCAACCCCTGGTGGGAAGCATTTAGCTTTGGGTCAGTTGCATAGACCAAGGCAGGTATGAGGACAAGTGGGGCAACAAGCCCATCTTCGCCACCCAGGTGCTTCATGTGGCCATGAAGCCACCAGTAGATAAAATGTTAAATGTTCTTCCTTCTCAACAGTTCTCTTAATTAAAGACCAATACGTGCCTTCTGTTCCCAGGCTCCCAGCCCTGCAGGATATTCTCTTTTGACACTTTGAAGGTAGCACATTTTGAAGTGCTTTTTCCCGATGCCTTCCTCATCAGATGCGGACCATTTTTATAAGCATCAAACAAAAGATGACTCATCTACACTGACCCAGGAATTGTTTTTTTTTAATTGGCTGATCTCTATGGGGGAGGGGGGAGGACTCAGCTACTAATGGAAAAAATAAAGCTTTTCAAACTTTATGTGAAACCAGAATGAAGATGGCTGAACAAAAGAAAGCAGCCTCGGTGGGCAGGGTGTTTTGAGTGAGTCCTGGGTGAGACCACACATGGGGTAGAACTGCTCCTTCTCAAGCCCAAAACAGGCTTGTTCTTCAAATGCTTCCCCATCTCAATGAAGAGAGAATGAGAGAGAAAGAGGAAGACTCCAAATACAAACCTAAGCCTCTTGAATTTTATCAGATCCCAGTGTGTCTCACTTCTGTCCCTACATAAGTCAGAACAGATCGTCTCGCTCCATGCATCTCACAAGATTCAACACTGGATGGCAGGCATTTGTATTCTTCTGTTATTACAGTGACTTTTTCCCTTTCATCTTTCCATCCAGATGACTGTAAAAACTGCAAGACGATTAAAGTCATCTACTCCTTTATCAGAGGGTTTCTGGACAGCAGTTCTCAAGCCTTGGGGTCAATGGACCCTTTAAGTATTTTGTTTTAAGGCTTAGATTATTCACATATTAACAGTTGGGGCAAGCTGTTGTGAAAATTAAAGAAGGCAGGGGGGAAAGTCAGGTTAAACCAGATTTCTACACAAAACCCTAAATGGGTCCATATAGAGTTTTGCGCAGCTCGACACAACTCCCCCTTGAGCTGGTTGGAAGATGCTACTTTCATCTTAGGTATCTCCCATTCTTGGGAACAGTATACACCTTGTAGACAGGAGTGTGCATTTACATTTTAGGTCAATTTTCAGCTTTTCAGTTCCAGATGGACCTCCTTCTTGGATCCACCAAGCATGGTGTGGATTTCTTGGTCATAGAATTTAGGATAAAATATACTCTGCCCACAAAATCCCCCAGGTCCAGCCTTGCCCCCTGCAGTCTCACTTCCTGCTCCCCAGTCCACACACCTGTCCCCCTCTGTGCCCGGGGCCATATCGTTGTCTTCTCAGTTCTTGCCCCTCAAAGTTCCCTCCACCTGGAACATCCATTTCCCTCTCATTCTAATTCATCTTTCAGTGCTCAGTCTCAAGGTACCCTGATTCTCTGGGTTCCCCCCGTTCTTTTCTCACATAGTATGGGCCCTTTTAGCATTTGAAAAATTGTAAGTAAATAATGTGTAATATTTTGTTTCACGACATCTTCTCTACAGGGTTGTGCCTGGCAGATGGCAGGCGTTCAATAGTTTGTTGGATGCATGGAAGGAAGGAAGAAGGGGAGGGAGGATGGAAAGAAGGGAGGAAGGGAGGCTGGGGGAGAGAGGGAAGGAGAGAGTGTAGATGCACCTGCAGTGGAAACTCACTGTGGCTGCTATGAGGTACCACCAGACCTGCTCCAGTGAAGACTGTTGCCCCGGCCCCTGGAAGCGCTATCGGCACTGTTGGTCCCTATGGCGACTGCCTCAGCTGCAGAGAGCTGCCTCCCCAAGGTCACACCCCTTCTCTAGAGCATTCCACAGGTTGGCCAAGGCTATCATAGTCTGTGTTAGACTTCAGCTTCTCCCTCTGCCCAACGTGTTTCCTCATTCTCCTTTGCACAGGGCTGGATCTTAAGGGCATTTCCTGGTAGACATCAGGCACTAAACTCTGTTTCAGAGTCTGCTTATGGGAAAAGCTAACCTGAGACTCATAAGCCTCTCCTAGAAAACGGATGCCCCTTAAGCCTAGCGTGGACCAAGCCCTAAAATTCAGGCTCCTGGTGGTGGTGAACAGGGGGACGCTCAGTGAGGTTCCCAGCTGCATCTCTAAAGCTGACAGTTTAGGCAAAAACCTGAGAAGAAGGGCCTTTCTAGAGCTGTTGGAATAAGCAATGAGGCACTTGAAGTTCTCTACTGAATGTAATTTTAAAAGTAGAAAAAGTCACAGAAAGTCCTGGTGCCTGGCAACATACGAAGTACTCAGCAAATGTTTGTTGAAACAATGAAAGCTTCTCTTTTTTCCTCCTGTTCTCTCTTTCTCCCCTAACAATTTAAAACCAGAGAAAGATAATAAGACTAAAACATTCAGCTCCATCAGTTGTTTTCTCTAAGTCACTTGTTTTCAGCATGAAAGTGATAACTATTTGTAATGTATTTTTCCATTATCTTCTTTGTGCAGGAGGTTTTTAAATTAATTTATTCTCTCCCTGCATCAGGTTGTCTTATAATTGAAGACGTGAAGTGTTTGTCTTCCAAATGCTTTTGGTGATGTCTTTTTTGCTGTTAACATCTTCTTTGTCTACACTTGTGAACCCTGCCAAATTGTCCATGGAACAGCAACTCAAGTACATAAATTATGGTACCACATAGGCACCAATCACATCTATTTGAGTCCAAATGTCTTGAGAGAGTTTTCTTTTTGCAAAACCAACACAATCACACCTTGATTAACTAGAACATTTGGAGGATGGGTTAGTCTGGAAAATATATTTTTCTGACTGATCTCCGGTTAACCAGAACTCCATTGATATTTCCCAACCCTGATGCAGAAAAACTTTATAAAATGTATTGATCCTCTTGATGCTCTTATCAAGGAGAGTGGATATAATGGACAATTTCAGAGGCAGAATCTGGTCATGTCACGGCAAGCATGTTGGACTTTGAGGCTTTGATATCAGTCAAATCCTTGCTTCTGACTCAAGCCAGGACCGCATCCTCAGGTTCTCAATTTCCTCTACAAAGAAGAAGATGCAAAACAACCTTTCAGATTTGGTGCATCCCCATCCTAAAGGAATCCTAAAGGAACCATATTCAGGGTTGAATCCTAAAGGAAATCAACCCTGAATATTCATTGAAAGGACTGATGCTGAAGCTGAAGCTCCAATACTTTGTCCACCTGATTCAAAGAGCTGACTCATTGGAACAGACCCTGATGCTGCAAAAGATTGAAGGCAGGAGGAGAAGGGGCAGCAGAGGATGAGGTGGTTGGATGGTATCACCAACTCATGGTGATGAATCTGAGAAAACTCCAGGAGATAGTGGAGGTCAGAAGAGCCTAGCATGCTGAAATTCATGGGATTGCAAAGAGTTGGACACGACTTAGTGACTAAATATGAACAAAACCAGATCTGAAAACTCCTTGTTTCCCAGCAGCAGTATTCATGCTCTTTCATTCCATTTGGTCATGGAGGTCAATGAAGACTGTTTGGGACTCTGGGTTGCATCTACCCTCACAGTAAAAGCTGATTTTTAGATCTGTATTTGCTGGATGTCTAGTCAATACTCAGATATCTGTTCACATGGACTTAAGTTCCCATGTCTAAGTTCTTTCTCCTCAAAGTGGAATGAAGAGTGAAAAAAATGAAGTTAATTGGACCATAACCCATAGATGGTCTACAGTGTATGGATTCAAAATGCATGTTCTAATGTCTCTTTATGAAAGTGAAAGAGGAGAGTGAAAAAACTGGCTTAAAATTCAACATTCAAAAAACTAAGATCATGGCATCCGATCCCATCACTTCACAGCAAATAGATGGGGAAACAGTGACAGACTTTATTTTCTTGGGCTCCAAAATCACTGCAGATGGTGATTACAGCCATGAAATTAAGACTCTTGCTTTGAATTTAAAAGATGCTATGATCAACCCAGACAGCATATTAAAAAGCAGAGACATTACTTTGCCAATAAACGTCCATCTAGTCAAAGCTATGGTTTTTCCAGTAGTCACATATGGACGTGAGAGCTGGACCATAAAGAAAACTGAGCGCCAAAGAATTGATGCTTTTAAACTGTGGTATTAGAGAAGACTCTTGAGAGCCCCTTAGGCTGCAAGGAGATCAAACCAGTCAATCCTAAAGGAAATCATTCCTGAATTTTCATTGAAAGGACTGATGCTGAAGCTGAAGCGCCAATACTTTGGTCACCTGATACAAAGAGCTGACTCATTGGGAAAGACCCTGATGCTGGGAAAGATTGAAGGCAGGAGGTGAAGGGGATGACAGAGGATGAGTTGGTTGGATGGCATCACTGACTCGATGGACATGCATCTGAGCAAGCTCCAGGAGTTGGTGATGGACAGGGAAACCTGGCATGCTGGAGTCCATGGGGTTGCAAAGAGTCAGACAGGACTAAGTGACTGAACTGGACTGAACTGAACACAACTGGGGAAGTTCCAGAGGTGATGTAACAGAAAGCATCAGGACTGGGCTATGGAGCCTAGACTGCTTCTGGTCCTGCCAAGGCAAGTCTTTCTCCCCATTCTAGTCTTGTCATCCAGTCCAAGTATAAGGCTGCTCTGGGATCTCTAATAGACTGTCACCTCACCTTCTTAGACCAGAGTTTCTGAACCTCAGCAGTATTGGCATTGAGACTGAATACTTCTTGGTGGGGACCATTCTGTGCCTCATAGGATATTGAGCAGCATCTCTAGATGACTTTGTTCATCTCTGATAATGAGGCCATAATCAGAAAAGGGGTGGAGCCAAGTCACGCATCTTAGACTCTTTCTTTTTCCCCTTGATGCCTAGTGAGCCATTTCTGTTCCTTCACTTAGCAGATGTACATTAATACTTGCTATGAACTAGGCATTGTCCCAGTTGCTAAGAACCTCAAGACATCATGCCCTGCCTCCAAGGGGGTATCTCTGTGGCTGTTTATGTGGCTGTCTCATTATGTACTTCATGGACCTCCACCACCCAGCTCTTTATTTTAACAAGAAGGGGACTTTCTGAGCAGAGTATGGCTTACGTGTGCACACCTGGGCATAGGGTGAGACTCCTTAGAGCAAACATGTCTTATGGGAACTCTAACATATAGAAAAAAAAACAAGCCTAGATACCTGACCTTTTATTTATGATGAAGTCTAGGGACTCTGTCTGAATTTCTGCTGAATTCTAATGAATTCTTGCCAGTTTCATGCAACATACACATAGAAGACAACTCGACTGCCACTGAGGTCAGAGACAGGACTGAGTCCCATCCACAGATGCTGTACATACAAAGCTGCCAGTTTCCTATAGGAAACCATTCACACCTGCATTTATCCAGAGGATAGTTCCTCTACTTATGGGTAGAAATCACATGGACTAATGCTTGATCCTCAGAGGTAAAGAGTGTTGAATTTGCCTCTGGCAGAAGCTGAGGGAGACTGAGAACAGACGTCATTCACAGCTGGGGACAAATGTCTTAGATGCCACCAAGCAGTTCCTTCTGCGTTTGCAGCCTGGAGATTAACAGGCTGTCCCCAGATATGCCACTGGAGACTTGTTCTCGGTGGCTGTTAGCACGGCCAAATCCATTTGCTTCAGATTCAAGAGTAAGGAAGCTGGTCTTTCATCAGAACTGAAGGGACTGCTGGTGGTTCAGCATGAATCCCTAATACACTTTCTCGTGTATCGTTCTGTACTCATTAACCAACCAACCAATAAAAAAAACAAAACATTAAGAAATATATTGACACAACCAGTTATTATATGATTGTTCCTTCAAGACTAATAGATGTGAGCGTCCTTTGACTTGGAATGTTAATTGCTCAGCAGTAAAGTTTGACTGAAGACACTTATCGGATAAACCTACAGTGCAACTTGCCCTCACCAGTTCTGCTGGCTTGAGAGAGAGCTGAGCTTAATAAAAACTGGAATAACTCAAGAAACTAACACAAGTATCTATTAGACTAGCTCCACGTCTCCCCTCAGAGTGTGTGTGTGGGAGGGGCTATCCTGGGTAGTACAAGGATGATATTTAACTGGTATGCGATGACCAATCTTAATACTTTTAATTCATGTTGGAAAATACACACAACTACCAAATTAAGGCTGAGATTTCACAGATACTATAATTTACAAAAAGAGTAGCTTCTTTAAACAGAGATGATTTAAATAAAAGTATTAAATAAAGAATGTACCCACGTGTGAACAAATATGGCAAAAAGCAGTAAGATGGTTCTCAAATGATGGAAGTTTGTAAAGAATAGATCAGTTTATGACTATAAGTGTTTGATGAGTTAGCAAAAAAAAACTATGAAAATCCATCAGTCAGTATATCTGCTCTTCCCATGTCTCCATTCACACTTTTCCTCCCAATGCGTTATGTCTCCATTGACTTCAAATGACTCCAGGAGGTATAGACATAGAACACTGAGTTGATATGTAAAAATAAGTCTACTATTCTTGCCAAGAGTACATGATTTATACTCATAAGGAGGCATTGCTTTTGAAGTAAGGATGTTTTCTTGGTTAATGAATAATATTAAATATCCAAGTAACATCAATTCCACAGGGCAAAGTTTGGGATTATTGCACTGTGGATAGTGCCCTCATGTGGCCTTAAAGTCTAGCTACATTTAAAAACACATTTCCAAGTTATGAACCTTTAAACATGGCAGACCACGACATGGGGAAAGAGAACAACACAAGGAAATGTGATAATTTGCCATTACCCAATTCTTTCATTGAGTGGAATGGGATACCAATATGGTAGATGAAATGTCTGATCAACTTTTCAGGAATATTCAGATATCCAACTTATCTAGGATATATTTTTGGTGGTAGTTTGAGTTAAAATGTTAACAAATCAAACAAGACACTTTTATTTTCAGTTTTATTTTTATCAAAACAAAATAATTTAACCATATAAAGAAGGAAATACACTTAAACAATCAACCAAGAAGCCATCAGCTTCTTGATTTTGAACAACGGATAGTGTAGTAAGTTCTAAAGAGTTGGCTGCATATGTAAGTACTGAGTCATCCTCTAGGGCTCCAAATGACAGAAGCTGATTATTTTCCCTGGCTCTTTTTTCTTTCAGTGGTGAAGTAATACACTCAATATCCTATACTTCAGATTGAATTATGTGTATTCCCACATACATACAAAGCATGGATGAAAAGAATTGTACAGGGTACATATCTAGCACATAGGATTTCTTGGGTCCTGACATCTAGGCTTAATGTGTATCTGGGAAAGAAGAGAAAAAGCTGTGCTTACAGATTGAGAAATGTAGTGTTTCAAACGCCAAAGAGTCTCCCTCACAAAAGTTCTGGGAGTCACAATTGAAGAGAGAAAAAATACACATGCCCTGTTTGCCATGGCTGTAGAAATATGACCTCCACAGAGCCAGGCAGATCATTTTTTTCCTCACCAGATTAAATTATGTCTGGAGATTTGAGCAGCGGTACATTCCAATAATGATGACAGCTTCCATAACTACAAAATCTGCTGCACCAGGCAGATTTTTGTGCAAAATGCAAATTTCTATGCTGGGAGAAAAAATGAATAATGTGGTCATTCTAAGTAATGAATGTAAATGCAAGGAAATACATTTTGGCATGAGACAGAAATCATTCATCTGTCATGGCAAGAGCTGTGGCCACAATGCAATTGTATGAGGCCTCTCTTCCCATCTGAGCTCTAGAGGAGGGATTTTAGGAGAGGAAAGTTTAACCTGCCCTTAGTTACCCATCATGCTGTTGACAGGGTTTTGATTCGAACACAGAAGCACCAATCCCCTGTCTTTTTTTTTTTTAACCTCTTGGAAGATGAACCATAGGTTCTCCTGGGTTGTGAAATGAGGGGATATTAGCTTGGTCCAGAATCTCAAAGGCCATGAGTTGTCTCTATCACGAAGCATGAGTTGTCTCTATCAAGTCTTACAACAGGGAGGCATGAATTGTCTCCATCATGCCTTACATCAAGGAAGATTCAGGTTGTCCATCAAAAAGAACATGACATTAAGAGCCACTTAACAGTATAGTTTGCCAAGAGCGGGGGAATGTGAAACCTGTTTTCTCTATGCATCATCAACAAGTGAGATCTGGCCAGGTGTAGGTACATCTGGAGGGGCACACTTGGTGGTGTCTTGAGTATCACAGTTCATGGCATTTGTATGGCATGGCATTTCGCTCCAAGAAAAGAATTCCAAGTGCACTTTATCTTTGTCTATGACAGCATCCTGGGAGTTATTCTCTGTGGGAGAAGCTGAGACACCCATTGGTTAAGACTCTTACCTCAAGCTAATGAAATTAACAGCGCTGGGGAGAAAGGGGAATCCCTGATTTTTAGACTCCACTTTGCCTTGTTCTAAGATAAATTTGCTTTCCCTTAACCATTCCACGGCACACACTTGTACGGTCATAGCAGCAATGACCAATCAATAATGGTTCTTTTTGATAACCCAAACTGGGTTATAGTTCACCAATAATATCCTTAAAATGTACTGCTACAGTTGCAGTTCACTTTAAGAAAATCCTTAAGAACTTGAGAAAATTAAGACTTATAAAATCAGAGATTGTCTGTTGCTTTATAAAAGAATTTTTCATTAAAAAATATTTACCTTTCAAGAGCCAAGTCCTCTAGGGTCATTCAAACTACATTAAAAAAATTTTTTTTTAATCCACTCAAATACAGCTTTTCACAAATTCATGTTGATATGAAGTAAGGTACACTTGTAAACATTGCCACCAACTAGCTAAAAGGACCATCAGAGAGAGGAAAATTGGTGACCTGCTCACCTTTGTATGAGAGGCACAGAGAATTAGGGACAGAATCAGCATTCTGCCATGTTTGATGGAGGTTGGGATATGGCAGCCAGCAATGATGGGTTGTAGAAGGATCAAGCTCCCACCTGATTCTCCTGAGGTCGTGCTATTGGGAGCTATGATGTACTGACTTCAGTACAGTGATGCAGCCAGCAACTCAGCAACTACCCAGGAAAGAAGGATCTAGACCATAGTTTTCCCCCCTGACCAGTGCCTCCCAAGACAAAGTAACTATCGCATCCTGCAGATATGCTGGCTCCCTCCCACACAGTAGTGTTCTGTTTTTGCGTCTAATTTTTACATTATAAGCCACCATTTAGAAATGGGTTGACTGCACCCCCCTAAAACTGGAACTCTGTGGGGGAAATTAGAAGGAGCTCCCCTGAGTCCACATTCTTCAAAAAAATAATAGTTGGGTTTAGTTCCCCACATCCCCCTCCCAAATTTCTTGGGTGCAAGACTATTCCTCATGAGGCCCTCCTCCAAGCCACACTCATGAGAATCAGGGCCCAGAGCAGCATTCAGGGCATCTAGTCTTACTCTCTCCTTCCCAGAAGGAGAAAAAGGTGCCAAAAGGGTGTAAGTCTTCACCAAGATTCCCTAGCCAGCTATGCACAAGGTCAGGCCTTCTCTCCCTCTTCCTCCAGGACTCAGACCACTTTGCTAGACCTTCTCTCACTACAGTGACAAGGATAAATCAAAGGGTAGATTACTACATCACTTTTGTTTGGTTTAGAAAGTACAGGAAGCAAACGCCTAGCCTCCTTCTTATGTTTTCCTTGACTGGACTTGAAATCACTAGGCTATGTCGAAGCGCATCTGAAATGACCACAGACATAAGCTAAGTCACCAGGAGAAGCTGACCCCACCACAGAGTTTCTGTATAAACAACCCTAAAATTGGAAACTTCACTTCAAGACTCTTGAAATCTGACCGTCCTTCATCACATACAAGGACGCATTAAAGCATCTTCATACCATGCGAGATGTTGCCTTTGAACTATGTCATAGGAACATCCTTACATCGAAGTGAAGCCAAAAGAGCTGGGCTATAAATTCCAAATGGTACAAAATCATACCAAAAGCAAGTATAAAATTTTATTGAAATGCAGCAATGTAGATCTCCTGAAGTTTCTCCTCTCCCATTTCAAGAGAAGAGTGTGGTAACTTGGAGGCTTTGCTCACCGCTGACGTACATCAGCTATTTTCTTCTGCACAGCGGTGCACGGGCTTGGAATCCTGGGGGATTTTCTCTGTGCTGTTCTGACTTGCACAATACAGAGGCTGATTTAATTTGACAGCAAAGTAACACCAAGCCCCCAAAATAAAATTACCAAGATGTAAAACAGCGTCAAAACTCCAATTAGTTTTGTAACCTTGAAGCTTCTGGAGGAAATCTGAAAGGCTCCCATCACGATGAGCAGGCATCAATTTAAGCTGCAGAGATTACTAAAATGTAACCCTCTAATTGAAATTGCTCAGAGCACAATATGACAGAGAGAATTGGAGGAAAACAAGTGAATTTTCCCCCTCAAAAATGACTCATTACAGAGACTGTTCTATCAACTTTTAACACAATGTTCCTTTTGCAAGAGCTGGAAAAACCAAGGGTTCCAGAGGTCTCCACAGAAAAGGCACCAGGAACACAAGCAAAACATGCCGTGTCATTGAATCACACGTAAGCATTGACCATGTGTGCAACATTGACAGACACTCGGTATTTCACCAGATCACAGGCATTTTGAAGTATATTTACAACTTCCAATAAGGAGGCAAATTACTGAGCCCAAACTTCAGTTTTTGGAGGAATCCGGAATGAACAGAAGTATCTCACGGTCCAGTTCACACCCCAGCTCCTTTGCAGGCTTCCCCAACTTTCTCAAGTACCATTACCCTCTTTGAAGCCAACCCCAAGCTCACTGATGGAGGAGACCTGTCACCTTGACCCTGGTTCAGAAGCAAGTCAACTGTGGCTCTCTGGGTCAGTGCCAGTTTCCTGGGTAAGGCAGTGAGGAAGCAAAGCAGAGGACACAGCTAGGAGTCAAGCCACAGTCCTCGTGCAGGTCAACCCCTCTTACACTTTGTTTCACTGCCACCTTTGCCCTGCTGGCACCTTGTGGGCAGGGCATCTGGGGAGGAGTGAGGCTGAGCTTGGGTTTCAGAGTGGGTTGGGGACATCTTAGAAAGATGGCTTTCCTCTCTGCAGGGGCTTCATGAATAGAGTTCATTTCTGCCACCCACCAGATGGCATTGCCTGCAAAGCATCAACCATCTTTCTCTGGAAGCGGAGAAAAGACAGACACCATCTTTCTCTGGAAGCGTCAGATTTCTATAACTAACCGATCTTCATCATCGCTGCTGGTGTCGCTGGACTCCACACGAGTTTGCTTTCTCATTCCTTCCAAACTTCTCTTTCTGAGGGTTTTCAAAGAGGCTGCAGGGACCTCCGTGGGCAGCCCTGGGTTAGAAGGGACGGCATCATCCTTTAGAGCCACGGATCCTGTTCCTTGACATTTCACACTGTCTGGTCCTACCAGAGGGCAGGGGACCAGCCCTTCCCTACACCCACATTGCCCCCCAGAAGGAAAACATGACTTGTGCTTCCCTTCCTCTTGATGTGAACTAGCTGAACCTGGTCCTAAAGCTGGTATTTCAAGATGATTTTTTCCAAAGGACCCTGGTGTAACTGAACCTGAAATTCTCTGCCCAGATGAAGGCTTCCCTGGCAAAAGGTTTGGGGACACACCCTCTGCTATCGTTTTTCTGTCTGGAGAGCTTTGTGTGAGAGCCTTCTCTTCACCCTGGCTGTGGTCTTGCAGTTCCACACTGTGAATTCCCAGGGTTGTGTGGCCTGCTCTCGCCCCCAGGGAAGGACAGACGGCAGCTGCAGAGGTAGCAAGGTCATGGCCGAGAGAGGTTCCTTTGGACACAAAGGAAGAAGGCTCTTGAGCATCTGAGAAAACGCATGGCATGGGGTCTGTTGAGATGTGCTGCTGGGAGGGCAGCAGGTGAGTCTCCAATGATCCCACGTTGAGACCTTTGCTGAGGGCTAGAAGTCTGTCATTAGCCTCCAAGGAGTCAGATGGCAGAGATAAACCTGATCCCACAGCTGTGATTAGAGGACAACCAGCCCCATGCTCACCAGTAGATGAAATCTCCTGCAACAAAGTGCAAAGGAAAATAAATGGAGGGGAAAAAAGGTTAATTGGTACCAAAAAACTTGTGGTCAGAGATGTGGTCCTCAATGAGAACAAGGTCTGGAGGTCCTGATTCTTTACCTAGTGTGAACCTCTATACAATGTTCTCCTCGGTTTCCATTAATAACTAATAGATGCATTAACTCCAGGAGAGTTCCCTGTTGACACACAATAAGTTACTGAGACTGCTCTGTATTTTTATCTGGACTTAAGAAAACTCAATCACTCGGTTATCCAACCAGCTCTGAGCATCCAGTTTTAGATCATTACTTAATGTGTACTACTCAATGTGTGTGTGTATGTTCAGTCCTGTCCGACTCTTTGAGACACCCTGACTGTAGCCCACCAGACTCCTCTGTTTTGGGGGATTCTCCAGGCAAGAAAATAAGTGGGTTGCCGTTTCCTCCTCCAGGGGATCTTCCTGACCCAGGGATGAAACCTGCATCTCCTGCATTGGCAGGCGGGTTCTTTACCACTGCCATCAGCTGGGAAGCATCTTTATTCAAGTATATATCATAAAGGGACTTGGATTTTTTTTTAATCGACTGTGAGATCATCCCAATAGTTCACCATCCACTCGTTCAGCACCATGGTTGAGGCATCTGTTTGCCTCGAGGGGCTTTTTATGCCAGGAAACTTCTCTAGGTGTCCTGAGTGAGTTCCACCACACTGGACACTAACAAGAAAAAGAGAGGCTTAAATCTAGACCTCGGATGGGTACAGACAACTTGAAATCACAAATCCCACCTTTGCGATCGGTCTGTCTGTGTCCCCGATGATCCTTAAGCTTGTGTTAGGACAGAAACTCCTGGAGACGTGTCCGCTCTCCTCTGCCTCCTGCTCTCTGTTCTCAGTGCAAACAGATGATTCTGAGGTGACACAAGAGGGCTCCCCTGACGGAGTCACACCTGAAGTGGGGGCACACAGATACACGCCTGAAATTACAAAATCAGCCAATAGCCACTTCCCAGGGGTTGACCTATGTCTTCGATACCACCTCCGAGCTCATCAACTGCATCCTACATGGCATGTCCACCAACTTGATTTACCCTGAATCAGTTCACATGGTCAAATAAAATGTCTCCACTTCTGCTAAGGAGAGAGATGGAAAAACCAATTCCCAAGGTAGAAAAATCCCTTGATTACAGATATTTTTAAAAATATTTCCTGTGGATCTTTTTTTTTCTTTTCCTATTAGAGTCATGTCCCTTGCCACATTGGTTAATTTTGGATTGGCTTGAATTCTGTGGTCATTCAACTGAGGCCAGCGTGCAAATATTGAGAAAGGACATTTCCCTGTTATGTTGGGTGTCTTGATCTCCATCAGAGTACTGACAGCAGGAGGGTGATGGGCTTTTGTGTTGCTGTTGTTTTGTGGTGATTTTTGTGATGAGTCTGGGAAGAGGAGCAACAAAGACATGGCCTTGACAATCCCCACCAAATATCATCTCCCTTTCAAGGGAACCTTACTCTCTCTTCCATTTTATCATTTTGGCCTGGGATATAGGTCAGAAGGATCATGGAATTTCAGAGCATGTAGATCCCATCATGTGAACAGAGGAGAAAAGCATTCTATAAGGACTGTATTGCCAGAGAAAAGGATTTAAACCACTTTTCAGTTTATGAACTTTAAAAAAACTTTGCGTGCTACAGTCCATGGGGTCACAAAGAGTCAGATATGACTAGGCGGCTGAACAACAACAACATAGCTGATTTACAATTTTGTGCCAATCTCTGCTGTACAGCAAAGTGACTCAGTTATACACATATGCGTGCTAAGTCACTTCAGTCGTGTTCAGTTCTCTGCAACCCTATGGCCCATAGCTAGCCAGGCTCCTCTGGCCATGGGATTCTCCAGGAAAGAATACTGGAGTGAGTTGCCACGCCCTCCTCCAGGGGATCTTCCTGTCCCAAGGATCGAACTTGCATCTCTTATGTCTCCTGCATTGGCAGGCGGGTTCTTTACCGCTGAGCCACCTGGGAAGCCCTAGACATATGGCCGTTCTTTTTTATATTCTTTTCCCTTACAGTCTATCATAGGGTATCGAGTGCAGTAGAGCTCCATGTGCTCTACAGTAGGACCTCGTTGTTTATCCATCTTATATAATAGTTTATACCTGCTAATCCCAAACTTCCAGTCCTTCCCTCCCCCACCACTCCCCCCTGGTCAATGTACTTTAAAATTTGCTTTTATTTTGATTAACATTACACATGCACAGGGTTTTTGTTTTTTTTTTAAGTTGTCTTTCTACTTAAGAAAAACAGCCACACCTGGCCACCTACTCATTTTTTCCCACTTGGGATTCCTTTCATGTATATCTCCTTCTCTCCTAAGGACAAGCACATAGCATTACTTCTAGATTCCCCTTTTCCACTTTGGAGAACAACTGATGATGTCATGAGGGGAGAGGCAGGTTTAGAACCCTCATCCACAAACCTTATCACCCCTACCCATGGGCACACATCCCTCCCCTCTCTCCTCTCTTCAGTTATATGACTATGCTGTCAAGATTTTGTTGAGGATATGCAATGTTTACATCATTATGTTCAGGAACATGCTTTTCACCACCAAGTCAGGTGGTGTACCATGATTACATTGCCTTTCTTGCCAACACTGTTTTTCCTGGAATCAATCATTATTTTGTCATCTTCTTCTGCCTAGTTTTTTGTACGAATTTATTACCAAAACCACCTCCCATTTCCTTCCCAATTTTCTTTATTTTTTTAGAACTAATTTATTTATTTTCTTTTTTTAATTAATTAATTTATTTTATTTCATTTTATTCATTCATTTCATTGCCACTCAGAACTTTCTGACCTATTCCCAGTGGACCACTGCTCCCTAGGCCCAAAGGGGGGCTGAGCCAATGCATCTCCCTACACCGCCCCCCAGCCAAACAAACACACACACAGACACACACATACTTCTTTTTCCTGGGTTTACTCTCTTTGCGTTCTTTCCTAATGCAAAACTTCTGGCAATTTCATGAGAAAGGGTGAAATAAAATTCTTTAGACTTCAACTAGCGGCTTGTCTGGATGTAGCTGTCTGAATTAAAATTCATCTTCCTTCAAAACTGAAGATGTGGCTCCACAGAGCTCTAGCTTTTGAGAAGTCTGGAGCCAACATGATTTGCTGTTCTCAGTCCTTTGGAGGAAACAGTTTTGTTTTTCTCTCTGAAAACTCCAAAGCTCCTTTTTATGACAGTGTCGCTATGATCCTGCCATTCACTGTCTGTACACTTTAAATGGGTCCTTTCAATCTGAACCATGTCTTTATGTTTTACAAAAATATATTATTTCTTTGATATATTTTTTCCTTATGTTTTTTCTTTTTTAGCTAGAACTGCTCTTACTAGGTTATTAGGCCTCCTGAGTTAACCCTCTATTTTTCTTTTCTCTCCTATTTTCTATTTCTTTGGGGGAATTCCTTCAACTTTCTACACCTACTTATAAGTGTCTGTGTCTGTTGTTGTTGTTCAGCCACTGAGTCCTGTCTGACTCTTTGTAATCCCACAGACTGCAGCATGCCAAGCCTCCCTGTCCTTCACTATCTCCCAGAGTTTGCTCAAACTCATGTCTATTGAGTCAGTGACACCATCCAACCACCTCATCCTCTATTGCCACCTTCTCCTTTTGCCCTCAATCTTTCCCAGCATCAGAGTCTTTTCCAATGAGTTGGTTCTTCGCATCAAGTGGCCAAAGTAGTGGAGCTTCAGCTTTAGCATCAGTCTTCCTTAAAGGAAGGATTTATATGTCTGTATCATGTTTTTAATTTCCAAGAGCCCACTCTTAGAATAATTAATAATTTCAAGATTATTAATTATTCCAACAATTAATAATAATACATTATTATTATTGTCCCTTCTTTATAGCATCCTGTTACTACTTCACGGCTCCAGCATCTTCTCACATGTCTCAGGCAAGATGTTGCCATTGTTGTCATTGCTGAAACTTACCTGTCCCTATACTGTATATCTTCCAGGTTCCTTTGTTTCTGTTTGCTTTAATCTCTTTCATATTTAAAGGCTTCCCTGAGATATCCAGCAATCTATCTGCCCATGTTTGAGAAGTAGGTACTGAAAAGCTGGTTAGAAACTCTACAGATGTAAAGTGTCCATTGTGGATCTCCCTGCAGGGTTATCTTGTCACCTTGTTAACGTGGAAAACCCTGAAGTCATCCAATTTGTGTCTCCACACAGGCTAGTCGACTTTTGCAGAAGGAGTTCTCTGATGTCCTGCCTGGAAGTTGTAAGGCCGGTGTCAGCATTCTGCAGTCTGAACTGAGATTGGGCAGGGAGGGGCTCAGCATCCAGTGCCCAACCTTTGGTTAAACCCTCTGTTTTCAACCTAGTCCCCTTGCTCCCCAGCATTTTGTAGGGTCTCCAGAGACTAAGCCCCAAGCATTATTTGGGGGTGAGAGTGAAGGATGTAACCAGGATCTGAGAATCAGTAGTGGGGTGGAGGTTTCAGGGGGCCCGGGGAGTGGTCAACCAACACTCCTGTTTTCAGTCCCACCGGGTACCATGAATTTCTTAATATCCAGGACTTGACCACTGTTAAATCAGGATGAAGTTCGCTTGGGTCTGCTACTTAGTGACCATTCAGCCTCTGCATTCTAATCCCCACAACCATGGCACTCTTTCTTCTCTGGTTACCTAGTGCCTGTAGACCTGGACATTCCAAACACATTCCTCACTAACTTCTGAGTTTTTAGAGGAAAGTGGAAGAAAGTGCACATGCTCTCTCCTCCATCTTGTACCCAAAGGGACAGATCCACTTCTTATACCTTCAGGACAGGTCCCTAGATGACCTGAGCACACTAATCTTGAGCAAATCAGCTCAAACATCCATCCAAGTTGCAATGATTTGGCAAAGGAAGTTGTGATTTTCCCTTTAATACAATCTTTGCTTGAGGACCACAATACCACAATCATCTAAAAACATAGCACCAGGATTTTGGTATTTCATTCATCCACTCAACAAACATGTTTTGGGCTCCTCCAAGGAACCAGGCACCATGTTCAACCCTAAGGAATCAGAGAACGAGACCAAGATGCCCTGGTTCTTATGAGACTTTGCTCCAACAAGGAAGAGAAACAGAGGCATATAAGATAATTGAGGTTGTGGTGAGGCTCAAGAAGGAAAGAAATGAGGAGTGGGTACTCCAGGGAGGACCAATACAAAGGAAGCTACGACAGAAATGCAGTAAACAGGGAAGGGAGAGTGATACTGAGAGTGACAATAAACAAGAGTATTATAGAGAGTAACAGTATCCAAGGGGCAGATTACAGAGAGTAACTGGGGGTGGGACAGTTAACTGGCTTGCCTAGTAGAGGAAGGTGTCTCTGATAAGGTGACACTTGAAATGAGGCCTTCAGGATCAGGACGAACCAGCCCTCAAAGGCCATTCCAGACAAAGGAGAAACAGAGGCAGGGGCCCTGCAGTGGTATGGAGCTCAGAGGATGGACCCAGTGGAAGGAGGCTTTGCTGGAAGCACAGTGGAGAGCAGGGGGCTCAGGTCTTGTAGGGTGCAAGAAGTCCTGGGAGGGGGTTAGATTTTATTCACCACTCATTGTGAAGAAACCAGTGTTTCCATCTAGAAATCTACATCCTCTAAAGATGCACATGGTTACTATACAGAGACTGAATTAGAGGAGAGGGCAGTGCAGTGGGAAAACCAGTTACAAGGTTCCCAGAGTCAACTAGGGGACTCGGGGGATGGCATGGCTAGGGCAGTGGGGAGAGAAATGGAGAACATAGATTTGAGATCATTTTCAAACTCACCTATGAAACACCACCCAAAGACAATAATGATGAAAGACGTTTCTAGAGTCCCAGAGTCTACCAGGCCCACGCACCTCACTCTAAGTGGATTAAGCCGTGTCCCCACAGTGACAAAACCACCAGGCAATTCATTCAATTCAATGAAGAGTAAAAACCAATTAGTATAGAGAAAATAATCAGATTGGTCAAGCATCTTCTCAGCAGGTTGTTTGGGTTTTTAAGCTTAACGAAAAGGCCATGTGTCTTTTGACCAATAACTTCTGACTCATCGGAGAAAGCGAGGGGAGAAAATCCATTGATTTAATTTGCTTGTGACCTACAGTCTACAGAGAAAAGAGAGTTATCTTTAATCATTGTGGAAAACGCCCAAATAATGTCACTAAAGTGTGTTAAATGAATTGAGATTCTTGGGAAAGGACAGCACCCTTGCTTTTAGATGGATGGCCCATTTCAAAAACTTTTCAGGTCCAATGTTAAAGCACAGAACAGGGTCCTGTTTATGTTCTGGCATCATTCTATGAATCACTTCTTACATCTTCAGAAATTGTGGATTTCTATGTCCTATGGCAATCTTTGCAGATTCAACTGCTCTTATGCAATCATCAGCATCTTATTATTAGAGAACTCATCTCTCACCACAGCTCTGCATGCCATTCTGTTCCCCCATTGCCGTTAATGGCTGCATGCTTAATAATTTCCGTAAAGCATCTGCCTGCAAAGCAAGAGACCCGGGTTCAATTCCTGGGGGAAGATCCCTGGAGAAGTAAACGGCAATCCACTCTAGCACTCTTGCCTGGAAAATCCCATGGACGGAGGAGCCTGATAGGCTACAGTCCATGGGATCGCAAAGAGTTGGACACAACTGAGCGACTTCACTTTCACTTTCAGAAATAACTGCCAAACTACGTGGAGAGAGGAAGAGACTGCTTAGTGTGGCAACAAATTTAAATTTAGCCAGATTGAGACAGCAATAGGAAACTGTAAATAATTAGAAGGAAAATGGAATGACGAAATGACACCATGAAACTTACAGCTTAACTGGTGACACCCTTAATGCCAAGCCTCCTGCCAGTTATGTCATAGCGAGGCCATATTAAAATGCTAATAGACATATTACTCAAATATCATTCTCTGGAAATGTAAGGAATTCAATGTCTTTTCATCAGTTGCCCCAAATCACCCCAAACCTCCATGAATTTAGAGTCCAAAGATGATGAGTTATAAGAAAGGAGTAAAAAGGAGTCTTCCACGTGAGCCTCGTTAAGTGAACTGTAAGTATCAACGAGATCCCAGGAGTAATCACCAGACTACTAATTTATCTGAGATGAAATTGTTTACAAGCATCCCTGCCACTGAAAGATGCACGATGTGTTAGCCTTTAAAATTTGCAATTACTTCAGGAAAGCCGGGCAGAGCTCTAAACGGAGTCACTATGTGGGCAGTTATTTGCTCATGTTCCAAATACTAGTTGAGCCCATTTTTTTGAGTCCATATTTCTGTTTTGTTTTGTTGTTGTTGCTTTTTAAACTTGAACAAATATTTATTTATGGCCACACTGGGTCCTCACCGCTGCACTTGGGCTCTCTCTAGTTGCAGTGAGCAAGGGCTACTCTTTGTTGAAGTGACTTCTTTCGTTGGGGTGGCTTCTCTTGTTTCGGAGCACAAACTCTAAGCACCAAGGCTCAGTACTTGTGGTTCACCGGCTTAGTTGCTCTGTGGCATGTGGAATCTTTCCAGACCAGGGATCAAACCCGTGTCCTCTGCATTGGCAGGAGTAATCTTATCCACTGTATCACCAGGGAAGTCCTTGAGTCCCTATTTCTTGAGCTATTTATGAGTCCATGTGACTGTGCCTAAATATTTATTACTGACCACCGACAACACTCTGCCAGGAACTGCGCTGAACACAGGCAACTTATTCAGTGACTGAGGCAGACACCTTTATGGAAATGACAGTCTAATGGGGAAGAAATTCAGCCAGCAAATCATTACACCAAAAAATGATCTACAAATAACAAATGCTAGAAAAGATGTGGCAAAAAGGGAACCCGCCCGCACTTGTCAGTTGAAATATAAATTGGTGCAGCCACTCAGAAGAACATTGTGGAGATTCCTTAAAAACTTAAAAGTAGAGCTACTATATTATCCAGCAATCCCACTCCTGGGCATATATCCAGAGAAAACCATAGTTCAAAAGGATACATACACACCAATATTCATTGCAGAGCTGTTTATAATAGCTAAGACATGGAAGCAACCTAAATGTTCATCAAAAGATGAATGGATAAAGATGATGTGGTATATATGTACAATGGAATACTACTCAGCCATAAAAAAGAACAAATTAATGCCATATGCAGCAATGTGGATGGACCTAGAGATGATCACACTAAATGAAGTCAGTCAGAAAGAGAAAGAAAAACACCATATGATACCACATATATGCAGAATCTAAAATATGACACAGATGAACTTGTCTACAAAACAGAAACAGGGTCACAGACAGAGATAAGACTTGTGGTTGCCAAAGGGGGACACGTGGAGTACTTGGAGGATGGATGGATTGGGAGTTTGTGATTAGCAGCTGCAAACTATTATATACAGGATAGATAAACAACAAGGTCCTACTGTACAGCACAGAGAACTATATCCAATATCCTGTAACAAATCATAATGGAAAAGAATGTGAAAGAAATATTTCAAAATATAAAATTTCAACAACAACAAAAAAATCACCAAGTAGATGTAGCAAATGCTAGAAGGAAAAAGCAAAGGGTGCAATAAGATGGTGCAAGGGGGTCCTGACCCCACCTGTATCCATGAACAGGAGTAAAACCATGCACGTTGTAAAACTGTTAACCCACATCACCTATTTGAGGCTGGTTTTCTCTCTACCTAGTCTGAATCATTCATTCGAGTAGTTGTTCAACAGTTTTAAGGCTCTCAGATCAGACTAAAATTTTTTGCAAGGAAGTCCATTCGTTTCTGCAATTCTATTACAATTTCTGTTTGTAAGGAACTCCAGATAAGAAAAAAGTACAGCTGAAAATAATGGAAGGAAGAAGCTTTATTCACAAGCAGAGGCTGGGGACATTCATTCCAATCAGAAAACGATCAGAAGTGGGTGGGCTGTGGGCAATAGGGAGCAAGTAGTGTCCGATTCTAGTTCCATAGATGGACAGGGACTGGAGAGAGAGAACCAGGAAAAGGTATTTATCCAGAGCAGCCTTGAGCATTTTTGTGCTATCCCAATGCAATCTTTGGAAAGTTGGCCTCTAACTAATCACAAATGGATCTTTTATTCAGAAACACTTTCCTAGTGGCTCTCATCTCTTTTCTATTCCTCTGATGAAAGGCAATCAGGACAAGAAATCTTCCTGCACAGAAATTCTTTACCTAAACTATGTTTAGTGGAAATTGCTATTTAAAATCGTGCTTGAAGTTAACAGTTGGATCCTGTCCAGACAACAAGAGAGTGACTTTATAATGGAGAGTGAAAATAGAATGATGAAATCATGTCAGGAAAAGAGATGATCAAAGAAATGGCCACCTGAGACTTTAAATGTTTAGACTGAATGCAACTCATCCACCCTCTGTATCATTATTTTAAAAGTTTCCTGTTGCTAAATGCAATTGTCTACAAAGGTCCCTTCCCCAGGACCTAACCGATACACTCACGATGGCTTCTCATCTTTCCTGGAGATTTACATCTTGGAAGGACAGAGAAATTACCCTGTTTCAGCAATTCCAGAGCTTGGCAACTTAACTTATACTTCTCTATTAATTCTAACAAGAAAAGATATAGGAAAGTCATTAGCTCCTGTCAGAGGAGGAGAGCAAAGGCAAAGTGGGAGAAGAGCCCAGGAGAGACCCCCTCCTCTGCCTTCCAAATTCTTTCGGATGCTCAGGAACATGCTGAGGATTCTTGTGAGAACAGAAGGGGAGAAGGTTGCTGGCCCGAGGCCCTGAACCACAAAAAGAAACTGCTACAGAAAACCAGGAAAAAAGGCACAGTCACCCTTTATTCTGGGGACGTATTCAAGCCTCTTCATCCAGTGTTTGGAAATTGGCCCTTTTATGTGTGTGTAATTAGGAAGAGTTTTTACTTGAGAAACCACCTGTAATCATGGCCATGTCTACACCTCTGTTCCTGAGATGAAAGCAAAGCATTTTGATCACATTCTCCATTCGGATATTTTCATCCAACTCTGCGAACAGGGTTGGTTTGAAATCTTTCCGTGACATTAAAGCTTGGTCATGTACAGAGTTCAACAATGTTCCTTCAGGAAGCAAGACAGATGCCTTCTGGATAAAGACAAGTAATGAAAGCAACTCAGGAACACTCTTGGAAAAGTTTTTCTGAACAACTACTGAAGAAAATGCGTCTAGTGGGTCAAAGACAGTGGTTTTCAGCCAGAGGTGATGTCTAGGGACTTTCTCCAATGTGAGGTGCACAGGATAGACCCCCATCCCATTCTGGATGGACCCAACCCCAAAAGTCAACAGGGTCACCACTGAGAAACCCTGGTTGAAACCAAAAATCATAAACTCAAAAGCTACAGGGCCAGATCAGTAACAGAAAAAAGGGCTGTGGATGAAGAAGAAGGACTGGCCCAGCCCCAAGGGCCAGGCCGCCCCTCAACCCCCATTCACCGAGACCAGCAAGGACCAAGAGTCCAGTTTGCTGCAGCTATCGGTTTTTCATGAGAAACCAGAAATCTGAGCTCCATGGTTCCCTTTTAAACACTGATAAAATTTTCAAACCACATCACTGTACTAACAACCAACCTATCTGTGGCCTGAATGCCACCAAAAGAGGCCAACGAGTGACCCTTTGTCGGAGAAGATGTTCAGGGGTGCCAAGGATGAAGGCAAGGCTTTAGTCTCCACTCAGCCTCTGCTCTTTTGCAGAAGCAAAGTTTCTTTTAAAAAAATACTGTCAAAAAGATATTTATGGGAGAATAATCCTGTTTTTGAAAAGTAATTTAGTAGTGTCTTATAAAATGAAATTTATAATTATAAAACATGCCTTGATCCAGCAACTGCTCTTTGGGAAATTGAGTGAGAATATTTACTGGAGCAATAGCTGTGGTAGGAAAACCAACAGCAATCAACAGGAACATCCATCAGTAGAGGAAGAGTTGAATAAATAAATTATGATACAGCTATACTGTGGGATTTTTGTGCCATTATTAAAATGATCTATCCATCAATCTGTAATATATGCCTAGAGTTATATACAAGATATATTAAGAAGAAAAGAGTTGTAGATGACTGAATATGGTGTGATCTCTTATTTTGTGTAAACAACAAAATAAAGTGTCTGTCCATATTTTTATGTATGGATGCATGATGGTGCACCAACCCAACTCTGGCAGCCTCTAGGGCCCACGAGGCTGGGGATTGTCAAATTTTCCTTGCGTATGTCAGGGTTGCTTTCTTTGCTGCAACAAGTATGGTATGGTTTTATTAGTCTGAAAGAAAAATTAGAGGCCAATAATGTCATTGGCTTTAAAACTCAGACTGAAAGTCATGAGGAAAAACTCCAGAGTGTGCAGGGCAAATCATTTCTATCAGAACAAGGAAGATCATCATACTCTCAAAACAACAGGTCAGTTTCTCAGGCTGAGAAACACACAAGGTTGAGAGATGCACAAATGGAAAAGGAAAATATATTTTTCCATCTTTTAACCAAATCTGAAGTACTTCTGTTCTATCCTTATTTTTTTGTATGAAATTTTGCTGCTTCCAAGTAATCATTTTCCAATCTCTCTCTCTCTTTTTTTTTTTTCCCAGAAACCACTTTTCTCTATGGTTTAAATTTCTCTTCTCTTTCTCTGATGAAAAGCAATCAGTTTAAGAACACTTCACTTACCATTTTCTCCAAAAAAACATATTTAGTGGAAAAGTATGCTTAAAATCTTTTGGTAACTTGAAACTTTAAATCATCCTCAGACAAAAAGAGGATGCCTTAAAATAAAGAGAGGACAAATTGTGGGGAAGAGGGAAAATGAAATGAAGAACAAAAAACCCAGCTAATATTATTTGAATTATTTAATGCCAAAATTGAATCAAGAGAACCTACTTTAGAAATCATTACTTTCAAACTTTCTTAACTCTAAATGAAAATTGTAGCAGAAAAAAAAAAGAAGTTCAGGCTTTTGGAATATAATTGATGTGTTTAGGCAATTGCCTCATCATTTCTTAAGATTTACACCCTTAGAAGGAGGTGTTATCCTTGTTTCAGCAATTCCATAAGCAATATTACTTACTAATGGCTTTAGGAAAAGAATATCTCCCCATTAAATCTGACAGGAAAAATAATGGTACGGAGCCATTAGCTCTAGTCAGAGGTGAAAAGGGAGTTGGTGGCTGAGGGAACCCTGGAGTCTAGGCTGCCATTTTGTTTCTCTCAGGGAAACATTTGGAGGTGATTTGTGACAAAGGGAGCAGGTCATGAGTGACATGAAGTAAACCAACATCCCCCCGCCATCTCCATCAGTCCCAGTTCACTCATGACTAACAGAAGTTGAAAGGGTGAAAAGATAAAAACAATTCAAATGTACTTAATTTCAGAGAATTACATCACCATCCTCATATAATATTGAGCTATTCCACCTTTTCAGTAGGATTCAGTAAACCTTTTATTTCAGGAAGTACCTGTCAGAGAAGTTCTCTTTACCTTTCTTTTATTTTTTTCAATGAAAGATAGCTGCTTTAATAATGTTTGCCTCAGAATAATTTTTCCTAAACTATGTTAATGAAAAAAAAATTAGTTAAAATATTTCAGTCACTTAAAAGCTTAGGTATGGACAGAAAATTCAAAAGAAGAGATTCCAGTGAGAAAGAAAGCATAGAAGTGCCCCCTTCACCCTGGAATTAAATGTAGGTTTATTGCCAATGATTTAAGCAGCTCAATTCTGCCTCACTGATATAGTGTACATGGAGCTGAAGAGAAGAAAATTAAGACATAATTACATAAAGATTGGTATTGTGGTAAATGCCACAAAGGAGACAGGTTATGAATCATGGCACAAGGACACCTAATCAGGCTTGAGAGGAAGTGACCAGCCTGAGGAATCAAGAAAATGTCACCTTGCAGAACCATCCAAGGATTGCACTGCATCTGTAGATTGCCTTGGGTGGTATAGTCATCTCAACAATATTGATTCTTCCTATCCAAGAACACAGTGTCTGCTTTAGTTCCTTTCATTGGTGTCTTATAGTTTTCAGAGTTTTGCCTCCTTTGGTGGGTTTATTCTCAAGTATTTTATTCTTTCTGATGAGATGATAAATGGGGTTGTTTCCTTAATTTCTCTTTCTGATCTTTCATTCTTAGTTTATGAAATTGCAACAGGTTCCTGTGTATTAATTTTGTATCTTGAAACTTGATCAAACCCATTGATGAGCTTGAGTAGTTTTCTGGTCGCATCCTCAGGATTCTCTATGTATGGTGTCATGTCATCTGCAGACATTGACAGTTTTTCTTCTTTTCCAATCTGGATTCCTCTCTTCCTTCTCTGATTACTGTGGCTAGGACTTCCAAAACTATGTTGAATGAAAGTGATGAGAACGGACATCCTTGTTTCGTTTCTGATCTTAGAGGAAATGCTTTCAGCTTTCCACCACTGCGTGTGATGTTAGCTGTGGGCTTGTCATGTGTACCCTCTATTTTGTTGAGGTAGGTTCCCTCTGTTCAGGAAAGGAATAGTATGAAACCTCAGCTGGGTTCTTCAGAGAGAATACAGTTGAAGGACCCACCAGAGGGACAGAAAAATACATTTACTAAAATCCCACTCCATGCCAGAGTATTTCTCTCTCCTAATGCAATTTTCTAAGCAATCATGTTTTCCTTCAGAAACTACTCTTAGCAGTACTTACTTCTCTTCTTTGATGAAAGGCAATCAATTTAAGATTTCCCTCTCAGAGATTTTTTTCCCTGAAAGATGTTGAGTGGAAAGCTGTGTTTAAAATCAACCCTGAAGTTGCAAGTTTGTTCCCTGACCATAAGCATGTACCTACAATTTAGAGAGCCACTGTGGGCATGAGGTGAAGGAGAAAAAAAAAAATACAATTACTGAAAATATTATTTGGAATCTTTAACACCCAGATCGAAATCAAGATTATATCCTCTTTGAATTATGATTCTCAATGTTTCTTTATGAGCCTATAAAATGAGGCTGCAAAAGACTGTCCATTTATTGAAATATAATTGAGATACTTGAGAAGCTCAATTTGTCCTCAAGATTTGCATTCTTAAAAAGAAGAAATTGATCCATTTCAATGATAATAGCTGAGAAGAAAGAGCATTTGTTTTCTCTTTCATTAATCCTGACAAGGGGGAGAAATGGACTAATTTCTAACTAGAAACAAAAGCAAGAAAGAAAATATTGGCATTGACCTCAATCTGTTTGGTTTCCCAATCACTTAAGGAAAGAAACATTGTAAGTTTAGCCTCTGTGAAAAGATAATATCCAGGGAGAATCTCTGTCTTCCCTCAAACCTACAATGCAGTAAAATCAATAAGACAAGAAACCCAGGAAACAGAACAAGAGAACATTTTTCTGTTTGTGTAACGTGTTTAGATACTAAATCACGTGTGCTACTTGGGCATTTTTTGTCTTTCTCCAGAACACCTGCCTTTACCTTTTTTTGAGGAAAGGCAAGTATTTAGAAAGCTGAAAACTTTCTCTCACTCAGATATTTCTTCTAAACAACATTAGTGAAGGAGCCAGTGTAAAATGGTTCACTAATGTGAAATCCCATACCCAGAATTCAACAGCATTGCTTAAACTCTATTACAGAGGAGCAAGGGGACTGGGAGAAAAGGAAAGGAATAAAAGCAACTCAAAAGACTCTTTGAAAACTTTTCAGACCAAAATTTACTCAAGAATGTATGCTTTCAACCCGATTTCCTAAGTGTGGTTTTCTTAATAATGAAAGAATCTTGACTGGGCGGACTTTGCCCATAATGGAAGGACTTTCAACTTGGCTTCAGCTTGTCTCGAGATTTCCACCTCAAAAGAAAAGAGCTCTCCTGTGACTGCAATTCCATAGCAAAGAGACTCAAGGAGTGTGTTTTGAGCAAAAGCTTCGATGTGGTTTCTATGGATGCTGGAGAAAAATAAACGGGGACAGTCATGAGTTCTTTCAGCTGAAGCAGGAAATAAAATATCAAGGGTTGACTCTGCCCTGTGATGAAGAGTCTCCAACCTCAAGGTTACGTGGAACTTGGAAGCGCGTGTAACAAAGGAGAAAGAGTACTAACAGGAAGAATGGACCCAATTTTTTCAGAATCCTAGGAAGTCAGTCTTTTGTCCTCCCAGCTGCTTTAGAAATTCTGACTTTTATAACGGGAAACTTAAATGACAGGATTTTTTTTTTTAAACTTCAGAAACTCTCCCAGTCTTGGAGTCACAGACTTTATCTTCCTCTACATTTAATCAGTCTGGTTAAAAGGCCCTAGAAATGTAAAACCTCAGTTACACAACTGAAAGCGTCCTTGGAAGTAAAGATAGGACTCCCAAAGCCCCATGAAGGAGAAAGAGAAAATAAAAAGGAAAGAATATCCCTCCCTAGAAATAAATGTATAAATGCTCATGCTACCAAATTCATTAAGAAATTTGATTTCTATATTTTAAAGAACAGCAACTGACATATTAGAACCACAGAGAAAGTCAAGGCTTTCAAGCATGTAAGACATCTTTACATCATTCCTTGATGATTTCTCCTCCATCACCCACAAAGGGAGTCTGTTTCGCAAGTCAAGAGCACTATAGAAAGGGAGATCCAGATCTAACAGAAAGTGGGAGATGCTTCTAACTGTTGCCTGGAAAGGAGTATAAATGTCAGGAATCCAGAAAATTCCACGTGGGGAAGAGGTAAGGAATGGAATGGGAGACGAGACTTGGAGCAGATATAAAATTCTGCACTATATACAAAGACGAAGGGGCTGGGGGAAAAAATAGAATTTAAAATAGGCGAATCTCGCTACAGGGAGAGAAGACAGTTTTTACAAACTCCTGTCTTTCAGCAGTCCCTGGAATCCTCCCTGGGGGTGGTCCCCACAGGGTTGGGATTGGGGCACCCGTGCACCTGACCACACAGCTGTCCCCTGGTTATTTTCTTTCTTTCTTTTCTAAGTCTATTGAATTAGTTACAATATTAATTCTGTTTTACGCTTTGTTTTTTTGGCTCAGAGGCATGTGGGATCTTCGCTTCCAGGTCCGGGATCGAACCCGCACTCCCCGCATTGGAAGCCGAAGTCTTAAACACTGGTCCTCCAGGGAAGTCCCCTTGGTTATTTTCTTGACTCAGAGACAGCTGGGTCCATAAGACGACCATCCCCCTGCAAAATTTTCTCCTCCTAAAAGTCCCAGAGTCTGTTTAAAATGCCCGGAGAAAGAAAGAACAACTCATCACGTATGTAGAACTAAGGTCCAATAAAAGGAGACTAAAGAAGGAGGTGAGGGGGAACCCAGAAATGTCAGCAGTTATCATCGAAAATTTATTCAGGAAATCTTGACTTCTGTTTAAAATATGTTATTATTAAATTCTAATCAGAAAAAAGAATACCTGGCTTAAATTATCATGGAGTAAACTAACATAATGGTTTTGAAATAAAGTAGTTTACACGGTTTCTGTGAATGCTAACAGAAAAATAACGAGAAAATTACATGAACATCCATCAAAGAACGAGGGCTAGAAGCACGAAGAGTGGTTCTCTTGGCTTTCTCAGCCAGACCCCTCGTGAAAATCTAAAAAAAGGAAAAAAATGTCAGCATGGGGAGAGCAGAAGAAAGACGTGAAGTGGACTGAACCCCAGAGGATGCTGGTACCCAGAGAGACAGGATGATGGCGGACTGCCACAGAGGGAAATCGTAAAGATGCACGTCCCAGAAACTTTCTGCCCCTTCAAGGAGTTTTCAACTTCTCTAGGCAAAAGCAACCTTCAAAACTTCTATCTTGAGAAATGACTAGTCTACTTGATCTCAAATATTTCTCTCCCACAGAGGAAAACAAGCTTGACCATTTTCCTTGCAGAATATCCTCCAACTCTGTATATTCACTGTGAGTGTCTGCCAAGTATACTTCATTATTATAAAAGTTCTCTCAGTGAAAGAAATCCATACCCCGCCTCTAATAAATACAAGAGGTGAGGAGGGCAGGAGGAGATGAAATAGCATGAGGGAGACGATAAAATTTAGGTTTTAGTGTAGAGATGTACCATGTCTAGAAGGTCGAGACTTGCCCCTGATTACAGCTTCTGAGTGTATTTTCTTAGCAAGAACTGACAGATTTGATGCCACCTCCCGCATGAATTTCTCAAAAAGAAAATTAACCCCTTTCCTTCCAGGATTTGGCTTGGAAAAGAGAGAAAGCGAGGGTGGCCTGTCATCACTGGTGGAGTAACACGGCCTGGAGTATGCCTGCCCCTGCCACTGACCTCATTTGGGGTCCACGTGACTTGCTGAGTGGCCTCAGGCCACAGGAGGAAACGCCTTATGCAGGGGAAGGAGCCAGAAGGCAGAGATGGACAGAGACACAAAAGGAAAGAGACAAAGAGACTGCAAACAGGACCAGTTGCAGGGCAAATGGGGAGATCCATATGCCCAGGTGACCCAGAACAGGTGATCCGACCAGCTGACCCTGAACCAGCCTCTTCAGCAGTAACAGGTTAAGAGTCTGAACAACAGACAGCCCAGAAGCCAATCCATCTGCAAGAAAAGGTGGTGCCCTGAGCCCCCCAGCCTGGGCATGGAGGACAGGGCACCGCCACACCGATCAAGCTGCAGAAGTGGAATTAGATTTGAAAGAATGGTCAGGTGTGTTTTCACGTACAGGGAGCCCCCCTCCTGCAGGATGGTAGAGGCTGGAAATGGTGATCTGAGGGCCTCAGGGAAGGGTAGTAGATGAAACGGGATGCCGAGTTAAACGTGAACATCAGGTCAACAATGGATCATTTGTAACATAAGTGTATCCTATTGCCATGCTTGGGGGCATACTTATGCTAATATATATAACACACATACAGATGTGTATATATATGTATGTGTGTTTGTATGTGTGTGTATTTAGAGGCTTTCCTAGTGGCACAGTGGTAAAGAATCCGTCTCCCAATGCAGGAGACATGGGTTTGATCCTTGGGTCAGGAAGATCCCCTGGAGGAAAAAATGGTAGCCCACTCCAGTATTCTTGCCTGGGAAATCTGATGGACAGAGGAGCCTGGTGGGCTATAGTCCATGGGGTTGCAAAAGAGTTGGACCTGACTTAGCAACTGAAAAACAACAACAATAAATATATCAGTTCAGTTCAGTTCAGCTCAGTCACTCAATCCTGTCCAACTCTTTGCAACCCCATGAATTGCAGCACATCAGGCCTCCCTGTCTATCACCAACTCCCAGAGTTCACTCAAACTCATGTCCATTGAGTCGCTGACGCCATCCAACCATCTCATCCTCTCTCATCCCCTTTTCCTCCTGCCCCCAATCCCTCCCAGCATCAGAGTCTTTTCCAGTGTGTCAGCTCTTCACATGAGGTGGCCAAAGTACTGGAGTTTCAGCGTCAACATCAGTCTTTCCAAAGAACACCCAGGACTGATCTCCTTTAGAATGGACTGGTTGGATCTCCTTGCAGTCCAAGGGACTCTCAAGAGTCTTCTCCAACACCACAGCTCAAAAGCATCGATTCTTTGGTGCTCAGCTTTCTTCACAGTCCAACTCTCACATCCATACATGACCACTGGAAAAACCATAGCCTTGACTAGACGGACCTTTGTTGGCAAAGTAGTGTCTCTGCTTTTGAATATGCTGTCTAGGTTGGTCATAACTTTCCTTCCAAGGAGTAAGCATCTTTTAATTTCATGGCTGCAATCACCATCTGCAGTGATTTTGGAGCCCCCAAAAATTAAGTCTGACACTGTTTCCACT
>SJYV01007475.1:1225399-1325743 GCA_006410875.1 Neotragus pygmaeus
TAGTTTGAGCATTCTTTGGCATTGCCTTTCTTTGGGATTGGAATGAAAACTGACTTTTTCCAGTCCTGTGGCCACTGCTGAATTTTCCAAATTTGCTGGCATATTGAGTGCAGCACTTCCACAGTATCGTCTTTCAGGATTTGAAATAGCTCAACTGGAATTCCATCACCTCCACTAGTTTTGTTCATAGTGATGCTTTCTAAGGCACTTGACTTCACATTCCAGGATGTATGGCTCTAGGTGAGTGATCACACCATCGTGATTATCTGGGTCATGAAGATCTTTTTTGTACAGTTCTTCTGTGTGTTCTTGCCACCTCTTCTTACTATCTTCTGCTTCAGTTAGGTCCATACCATTTCTGTCCTTTATCGAGCCCGTCTTTGCATGAAATGTTCCCTTGGTATCTCTAATTTTCTTAAAGAGATCTCTAGTCTTTCCCATTTTGTTGTTTTCCTCTATTTCTTGCATTGATCACTGAAGAAGACTTTCTTATCTCTTCTTGCTCTTCTTTGGAACTCTGTATGTGGATGCTTGTATCTAGTTCATCTGAAATTCAGCTTTAACTGGGTGCCTTACATTTGCATCTGCTAACTATGCCCCCACCCCTACAGGGTGTGGGGAAGGGGATCTGACTGGGGACTGGCTGTGCAAAAATATTTCTCCCCCTAGATGAGGCCCCAAGGCAACCCATTTTCTACTGAAATCACCCTCCCCCACTGCCTTGCCCTTTATGGCAGATAATTGAGTGTGTGTTCCCTCATGATGAGGGTCCTCCGAGGGGAAGGAGGCTGTGCCCACCTGTGCTCATAAATCAGGGAGAGGAGATGAGAATGGATGCAAGAGTATAGGGTAAAGGATAAAATTTGAAAGAGGTTTCAGCATGGAAATGTACCCAATGGTTCTTCCCTTTTTTTTATAGATAACATCACTTCTCTGATGATAGGTTTTGGGTCTATTTTCTCAGTGAGCATTCTCATGCACTTCCTATCAAATATTTTCAATGAAAATAAAAGCAATTTACTTTTCCAATCATGTTTTGTTTGGGTAGAGATGATAGTACTTGGTCTTTGGTCATGGCTCTGGGTCATCTTTGTTCTAGAAATAATAGTGACATCATGCATCACAGGGACAGGATGGGGTGAATGGGGAGTCTTCAAGGCAGAGCTTGCAACCAGTGGTGGAACAGGGATGCAGAGGCGATCCTGGATATAACCAGGAGAGAGAAGCAGAATTCCTGTGGGTAAAAAGTCCAATGGTGGGAGCAGGTGTGGGATAACTTGACGAGAGCCTAAGAGAACTCAGCCAGGTGATCAAGGTCAACATCAGTAACGGTTAGTCACGTGATGGCGCAAACTTGATAGGATGTGACAAGAAGGTCAATTTACCTCCAGAGTCTTGTTCTCCAAAGCCACCCCCCCCAACCCCAATCTAACCATGATAAAACCATGAGACAAACCCCAGTAGAGGGACACCCTTCACAACACAGAGCAAGGGTCCTCCCAACTGTCGAGGACATCGAATACAAGAAAAGTTAGAGATGCCGTCAGACACAAGAGGCACCTAAGAATCTTCTGGAAGTCCAGACTTCTCTCCTTATTCTTCAGATCTTGGGTCCGCAATGCAGCTTTTCCTCTGAGATATGTCAGGAAAGCATTTTTCCTTCCTTGATGGGTCTTGAAGTAAAAAAAAAAATTTTTATTTTTTTAGTTCTCCCATTTCAAATCACGTTCTCTAACAGTATCCAGAGTACTGTGCCATCTGCCCAAACTATGTAATTTGCAGAGTTCACTGAGCATAAAAATGTGGGCCCTTATTTAAAATGGTTAAGAATTTCAAGTCATACACTAGCCAAGATATGGAAGCACCAATAGATGAATGGGTTAAATGCCCATTTCACTCCTTTTATGGCTGAGTAATATTCCATTGCACATGGAATATTACTCAGCCATAAAAGGAGTGAAATCTTCCCATCTGCAACAACGTGGATGGACCTAGAGGGTACTGTGCTTAGTGAAATAAGTCACACAAAAACAAAACTACGTGATATCAGTTACATGTGGAATCTAAAGAAAACCATGAACAAACCACCAAACAGAAACAGAGTCATAGATACAGAGGACAGGGATGGGGGAGCACAGAGAAATAGGTGAGGGAGATTAAGAGGTACCAACTTCCAGCTACAAACTAAATGAGTCATGGTATGAGATGTACAGTGTGGGGGACACAGTTACTAATTATGTGATATCTTTGTATGAGGACAGATGGTAACTAGACTTATCACGATTGTTTCAAAATGTATAGAAATATTGAATCACTATGTTGTATAATGGGAACTAACATAGTGTTGGAGGTCAATTATACTTCAAAAATAAACTCATAGGAAAAGGGATCAGTTTTGTGGTAACCAGAGGCAGGGGATGGAAGGAGGGGAAGTTAGATGAAGATGGCCAGAAGGTACAACCTTCCAGTTATAAAATACTAGGGGTGTAATGTACAATGTGATAAATATAATGAACGCTGCTCTATGTTATATACACAGAGTTCTCTTCACAAGGAAAACATTTCTTTTAAATTTCTTAAATTTTGTATCTCTATGAGAGGATGAAACTTATTGTGATCTTTTCATAATGTGTGTAAGTCAACTCCTGATGCTGCCTCAAACGGATACAGTGCTGTGTGTCAGCTGTCTCTCAATAACACTGGAAGGAAGAAAGAATTTCAAGTCAGCCCAGCAGAGCAAGCATGGGGCCTTCCGAGTCTGGCCCTGCATGCTGTGCAGTTCCCAGGCACACCAGGGTTTCCCTTAGCAGGTATTGACTGCTGTGGAACAAGCCCATCTTCACATCAACAAGGAAAAGAACCAACAGGACAATCCTTCACGGACAGAAAGAGCCAAGGAATGGAGCTTCTGTAAAAAGGCATTACGTGGACCGAGGGGAGACTGTGTTTCAAATTGAGGAACATGCCTCTGTGTGTGGTCAGTCCCCAAAGGACTCCGAGACACTCTGACCCCTGGCTGACCTTCCTTCTCAGGGAGGAACCGAAAGTCCACAATGGGGAGGGAGGGATTCTGTGAGAAGGAGAGGCTCAGTTGGGTTGTTTGCTCTTTTATTCATTTTCAGAAGGTCTGGAGGGGTGGTGGTTGTCACACACACACACACACACACACACACACACACACACTACACACACAAGGATTAACTTTTCAACAGTGGGCACATGATGAAGGCAGTTGTCAGTTTTGGACCTCGGGAAAATTGGAAAGGCCTTGAGAGAATTCTTCAAAGTCTGTCCCCAATTGTGGACATGTGTTTGGGATAAAGCACAGGTAGGCTTTTAGGTTTGATAAATAAAACTGTCATCCAACCACAGTCCCTGTGTTTATGGAGTTGTGTATGTGTGTTCAGTAATGATCCACTCTTTGCGGCCCCCCTGGACTGTAGCCCACCAGGCTCCTCTGTCCATGGAATTCTCCAGCCAAGATCGAACTCGCATCTCTGGCACTGGCAAGCAGATTATTTCCCATCTGAGCCACCAGGGAAGCCTGTTTATGGAGTTGTAGGTTCTTTAACAGATGCAGCAGAGTTCCCCTGAATTCTGGCAAGGCCACCTGCACCCTTGCTACTCAAACTCCCCCCAGCCTTGTACCCAGAGCAGCAAAAAGGCAAATGTGGGGAGGAGACCACTGGCCACAGTGGCGAGCCTGTGAGGCAGAAAGCCAACCGTTCGGCGGTTACTGAGTCAGCCAGGAGCTGTAAGGATTTACTCACCTCCATGCACAGATGCCTTCCCTCTGTGCTGCTGTATCCTCGTCTGTGCAGTGCGAGGAACCCGGCACTGCCTACTGGGGTGCTTGAGTTAGATGAGTGGGTACCACACACACCATGCTCAGGACCTGGGATAAAACTCAGGTCTGTACTGTTATCTTAGTCACTAATTTGTGGTCTGTAGCCCATCTCCCTCCACCTAGAACATCAGCTCCAGGAAGGAGGGGATCTGACCTGCCTCAATGGGCCCCATTTTTCCAGCACCTAAAGGGCTTGAGGGAACAGCGTACATTAGCTGCTTGATGAATACCCTTGGAATGAGCTTGCAGAGCGCAACCCCGTCGGCCTGACTCTGAAACTTAGGCCAGGTGCTGCTTTTCGCCTTCATTCCTCCCAGTGGCAGCTCTCACTCCTGCACAGAGGTTTCTTGCCCTTTGTGAGTGTAGATGCATCTCCAGGGAGAAGTTCTGCAAGGGTTACTATGTGTGCAGCATCTCAGCGCCTCAGGCAGGCGTCCCAGCGCGCATCCGCAGCTGGTCGGGCTTTAGAGAAAAGCTCGTTTTCTGATGAATTCACAGCAGTCCTTCCATGCCACCCCCACGAATGAGATCAGTAATGATTTGACTCTGCTCCACTATTCCCACTGATTATGATCATATTTTAAAACCCTGATCATTTTTTTAAACTGCATTTAATGTCAATTTGCATTCATCAAGAATTTTTTTTTCTTTAAAGGGGATGTTCTCTTTAAAAGCTCCATATGAATTTTGAAGGTAACGGGCTCTGAGCCTGAACATAATCTGAAGAAGATTAAAGGTGACCACAACCCTGTTTTCCTCAGGAAGAGAAACAGAGTCTTAAAACTTACAAGCCAGCTCACGTTTCCGCATTCCATACAGCTTCCACCCTCTCTGTTCCATTGAAATTAATTTTCTTGTCAGGGATACATAGGTATAACCACGAGCTCTCCCTGGTTGATGAGTGGGGAGGGCGGGGTGGGGGGAGTACCGGGAAGAAACAGTAGGATACGTGTAGATAATGGGACACCCTCATGCAGTTATGACAGTTTGATGTCTCGTTCTGGGTAAATAACAGCAAGATGTTTTTCCTACTCTTATTACCGTAGCTCACCATATAATTTGAGATTCCATCAGTGGGCGACGTTGAAAAACCTGCAAGGACCTGACAGAAGAGAAAGGATGAAGCCAGGCACTGTTAGATGTAGGCTCTGGAATTGTGGGGACCTAGGAGGCAACCTGGTTCCTTGTTTGGCCATCGCAGGGATGGAGGGAGCATGCCAAACGGATTCAAAGCAGAAGCACGTGAGACTGAAAGAACTTGGGGAGGAGACATCCCCCCGAGCTTGTCAGCATGAACACCAGTGTTTAGTAACAAGATTTTTGAAGTGGTATCACTTGCTCTCTGGAGATAAACAGACAAAAACATGTTTTTCCTCAAACAAGAATTTTAAAGTTCTGTCTGTCATTTTTAACTTGTGATGGAGAGTAGGATAAGGAATAAGATGTGAGGTGGATGAAACTGGAGCCGATTATACAGAGTGAAGTAAGCCAGAAAGAAAAACACCAATACAGTATACTAACACATATATATGGAATTTAGAAAGATGGTAATGATAACACTGTATGCGAGACAGCAAAAGAGACACAGATATATAGAACGGACTTTTGGACTCTGTGGGAGAGGGAGAGGGTGGGATGATTTGGGAGAATGGCATTGAAGCATGTATACTATCATGTAAGAAACGAAGTGCCAGTCTATGTTTGATACAGAATACAGGATGCTTGGGGCTGGTGCACGGGGAAGATCCAGAGAGATGCTATGGGGTGGAAGGTGGGAGAGGGGTTCAGGATTGGGAACTCATGTACACCTGTGGAGGATTCATGTCAATGTATGGCAAAACCAATACAGTATTGTAAAGCGAAATGAAGTTTAAAAAAAAAAAAAGATGTCACTGCTGCCCAGAGAGACGAGCTCAGGCACAGAGGAGAAAATCTTAGCACATACATAGCACCTGGAGAATGGCATTCCTGGCATGAATATTAATTGAATTTAAAGTTTGGACACTTACCCCATCTATATCTCTAGCCCTTGTGGCAGAACCTGAGAGTTGCCTCCCTATTTCTGATCCTTTTTCTTAGCAATGAAAACCCATTTTCTGGATGGGGTGTGCTGCTCTGCTAAAAACTACATTTTCCAGTTTTTCTTGCAGCCAAGTATGACTAGGTAACTAAATGTTGGGCAAAGAGGTGTGAGAGGATATGACATATGCAATTTCCAAGGCAGGCCCTTGAAGGAAGGGCTGGTTCCCTTTCATTCCTCCTTTACCTTTCTAGTAGCTGGAGTGCAGATGTAATGGCAGGAGCTGAAGAAGCCACCCTAGACCACAAAACAAGAAAAGCAAGGAGACAAGGAGAACAGAGCAACAAGACAGGAGGAACCTGGGTCCCTACCATGAAACCACCATCCTACATTGTTCTAGTTACACACAATAGTTATTTGCAAGAGGAATAAAACTTTTAATATCCTTTAAATTCAGTTATTTTCATTTTTCAAGAGAGAAGCCAAAGCTTTATCATACTTAGTACCACAGGGATGAGAAATATTTTACTGTAGGAGTCTAATAAACTTTAGACTATTACCTAAACTTCAGGTAGAGTGTGTGTGCGTGCTCAGTTATGTCCAACTCTTTGCAACCCCATGGACTGTAGCCCTCCAGGCTCCTCTGTCTGTGGGATTCTCCAGGCAAGAATACTGGAGTGGGTTGCTGTTTCCTTCTTCAGGGGATCTTCCTGACCCTGGGATCGAACCCATGTCTTCTGTATCTCCTGCACTGGTAGGCAGATTCCTTTCCTGAGCCACCTGGGAAGCCCTAAACTTTTATTATCCCCTACAGTCTTGACAAATTTGGTTTTCCTGTTGACCAACAAATATTAAGCCTTCACCCAGTTTTTCATATCTACAAATTATCTGGGCCAGGGATCAGCAAACTATAGCCTGCAGACCAACCCGGACCCTCTGTCTACTTTTACACAGTTTTATTGAAACACAACCACACTCATTCATTTACATATTGTCTGTGGCTGTCTTCTCCTTAACATGTCAATGTTGAGTTGTTGCCACAGAGACTTTATGATCAGCAATGTTAAAGAAACATGTATTATCTGACCTTTACAGAGAAAGATCACCAGCCCCACTCTCCCTGCTTATAGCCAACCAACTTCCGAATGTGCCAGTCTCAGCCATTCCCACAAGGACCCCACAGATGCCTGACCAAACCCAGCAAGACTCGAGTGCCAATTCAGCCAAACCTGTGGCCCACTAACCCAAAGATTCATGAGTAAGAATAAATACTCATAAACTACTGAGTTTGGGGGTGTTTTGTTACACAGCAGTAGCTAACATATCACAGGTAAACCTATGCTTGACATAGATACCGCTATATAGTAAATATATGTATCATTACATCTGATACAAAAGATATGTATTTATGATGACTAATATGCATATTTGGGGATGATACAAATTCCTTCAGAATATTTGTTTATAAATATTGGATGTAAATATATCACATTTGGGGATGTCCAATGATAACTAATGAGATTGGGAACGAGAAGCATAACATTTTATAACCTTGGTCTAGTGGCAGATTGCCTACATGTTTTAGCACTTGCTTGCTGTATAATCTTATTTCTGCATCGTTAAAATGAATGTAGGAGAGTATAATTATGGTTGATTTGCATTGTTGTATGGCAGAAACCAATACATTGTAAAAATTAAAAAACAACCAAAAAAATTTTAATGAGTATAATTTTAGTACTTTTGTATTTCCATAAAGAATTTTACAAGAGATAATAAAAGGGCTCAGAAAAGTGACTAGTGATGGGGACTACCCAACAATATTAGCTAAGATTATTCCTATTGTGGCTCTTATTAGATAATACACTACAGACAAATTATAATATGGCTGAGCAATGAATATAATTGAAGTTTGAGAATAAAAATGTTTACAATAAAAGACTTTGAAATGAATGAATTTTTAAAATAATGAGTGTTATTCACTCAGTTGTGTCCGACTCTTTGTGACCCCACGGATGTAACCCACAAGGCTCCTCTGTCCCTGGGATTCTCCAGGCAAGAATACTGAAGTGGATTGCCATTCCCTTCTCCAGAGGTTCTTTCCGACCCAGGTCTCCTGGATTGGAGGCAGATTCTTTACCATTTGAGCTATAGGAAAGTCCTTTTAAAATAAAGCATGGGCTTTGAAAACAAATTTATGTTTGCCAAAGAGGAGACTTGATGGGGGGAGAGATAAATCAAGAGTTTGGGATTAACATATACCCAAGAATATATACAAAATAATCAACAAGAACCACTGTATAGCACAGGAAACTCTACTCAATATTCATAACAGCCTATATGGGAAAAGAATCTGAAACAGAATGGATATACATATGTGTAAACTGAATCACTTGGTTTCAAAAAGGTGACAGGAGGGAGAACTTTGAATACACATTTAGTCATTTTTCCTGGGTGATGAGACACAGTTATAAGCGTTGAGTGTTGTTGCAAACAAGTCCGTTGAAGATTGCTTTAAAAAGCAAAATAGGATGTGTTTATTTGGTGGAAATTTCAAACAGGCACCTACCTGAGAAATGAAAGTGACTGTCCTAACGTTATGTAAATAGGTGCTCACGTGCTGGATAAATTTCTACGATGGCATTGTGCTCAGATTCTAAAAGTACTAAATTTCAAAGAGCTGGGTTGAAAGTGAAGATGCTGTGCTCAAAAATCTCTATTAGGTGACTCAAACTAGGGGCTCTGGTGATTACAAAAGCCATCTCAAAGATTCAGGCTACAAGTTCAGCTAGAATGGCTTTGTGAAATGTGAGTAAAAAACATAATGTCCCTACACTGATCTTTTATGTAATATGTGATTTAAAGGACTGTGTGCAACAAGCTGAATACATAAAACAATATAAGGAGAAGTTTGCCTACTTCATCTTCATCTTGAGGTTGTATTTCAGGTTGGTCCAGAAACTCCTTTGGATCTTTGTGTTGAGAAAATAGGAGATAGCCTTGTTCACTTGCTAAGTTGTGTCCGACTCTTTGCGACCTGCTGGACAGTAGCATGCCAGGCTCCTTTGTCCTTCACTATCTCCCCGAGTTAGCTCAAATTCATGTCCCTTGAGTCAATGATGCTATCTAACCGTATCATCCTCTACCACTCCCTTCTCCTTTTGCCTTATATTGAGGCAAAAGTGGTAAACATTAATAGCTGTGATTCACAATCTGTAGATAGTTGGTGTCTTGCACTGTTGTGTAACTGACTTATCAAGAAGTCAGTTACAGAAGAAACTTGAAAAAAGTGAGAGAAGCCAGAAGTTTAAACAACAAGGATTTGGGGAGATGACCACAGGGAGCTCTGGAGAACAAACCATAATCACAAAACTCATTCTTCCTGAAGGCAAAAAGCCTGTCCCTCCATCAATCAATCAATCAATCAATCAGGGATTGTGGACCAGCCTCCAGAAACTGTGTGTATGTTCAGTTCATTCGCTTGTGTCCAACTCTTTGCAGCCCCACGGACTGCAGCACAACATCACTAACTCCTAGAGTTTACTCAAACTCATGTCCATTGAGTCGGTGATACCATCCAACCATCTCATCCTCTGTTGTCCCCTTTTCCTCCCACCTTCAATCTTTCCCAGCATCAGGGTCTTTTCCAATGAGTCAGTTCTTCCCATCAGGTGGTGAAAGTATTCGAGTTTCAGCTTCAGCATTACTCCTTCCAATGAATATTCCAGACTGATTTTCCTTTAGGATGGATTGGTTGGATCTCCTAGCTGTCCAAGGGATTCTCAAGAGTCTTCTTCAACAGCACAGTCCAAAAGCATCAATTCTTCGGCACTCAGCTTTCTTTATAGTCTCACATCCATACATGACTACATGTATGTTGGGGGGAAGTAATTCCCCATCAGTCAAGGGCCAATCCCTTGGAGAAGGTACAGATAAAGCGGGCAACAGCCAAGACACAGGGATGACGGGCAGGACACAGGGCACCCAGCCTGAAAAGGGATCTGGGCAGGACGCCAGTGGCTTTCACCAGAACTGTCACCTAACAGTACAGAGTGAAACGGTCTTGCTCTTTGCTCTCCTCTACCAGGAAACAACACTGGGCTGTGATAGATGTAGAGAACAAATGTATGAATACCAAGGTGAAAGGTGGAAGGGGAGAGGGTATACACTGAAAGACTGAGACGGACATGTATACACTACGATGTTAGGTAGCATCACCAACTCATTGGATATGAATCGGAGCAAACTCTGGGAAATAATGAAAGACAGGGGAGCCTGGAGTGCTGCAGTCCATGGGATCATAAAGAGTCGGACACGGCTTAGAGACTGAACGATAGCAGTGATGTGCAAGAGCGAGGACTAATGAGAACCTGCTGTAGAGCCCAAGGAGCCCCACCCAGTGCTCTGTGGTGACCTAAAGAGGAAGGAAATCCAAAAGGGGGGATGTATGGAGACATCTGACAGAACGTGGTCCACTGGAGAAGGGAATGGCACGCCACTTCAGTATTCTTGCCTTGAGAACCCCATGAACAGTATGAAAAGGCGAAATGATAGGATACTGAAAGAGGAACTCCCCAGGTTGGTAGATGCCCAATATGCTACTGGAGATCAGTGGAGAAATAACTCCAGAAAGAATNGGGGGATGGGGAATGGGGGTGGTGGTCAAAGTGAACATGAGCCTCATTACCATAATTGAGTGTGTTAAAAGATGTATGATTCATCATTACTCACATAATTAAAAACTAAATTTTCCTGTCCCTCTAGGTGGAGCATCCCTGTTTTCCAATTTCATTTTCAACACAAATCTACCCAACTTGTTTCAGGAACTTCCTCATCTGCCTCCTAGCGTCCACTCTACCTGCCCCAAACATTTCTCCACATTCACCTACAATGGATGGTCTGCCCTCTGCCCTCCTCATCCTCCAATGGCCCCTCACTGTTCTCAGGAGAAGGATGAGCCCCCACCCAGGTCTCAGATGCTCCTGGTCCCTCCTTCTCCTCTCTCTGTACTCTGGACATTTCCCATCATCCCTCCTTTGGTCACAGAAGGCTCTGGGTCAGCATCTCAGACTTATAAATGCAGAGTTTGAACCTGCCTAGGACACCTCTGACACCACTAAGCTCCCACCCCCATGAGGCAGAAAAGGTTCAGTCTTCAAGAAGGGTCTTTGAATAATGTTGGTCCACAGCTTCTACAGCCCAACTCTGATGAACATAGAGTTTAAATTGATACAGGCGAAGGCCTTACAAGAGTTGAGGAAATCCTAGCTAAGACAACAGAAGCCAAAGGATGTTATTGACAGAGGAAAGCAGATGTGACAGCACAAGAAAGTCCAGGGAGGGACTCAGACCCCCAGTGAGGGGTGAGTCACAAGCTTAGTGTTAAATAAAATGGAATCACCCAATGAAAAGGTTGTTCTCCCTACAACCCTCTCATCAGGGAAAGAAAGTCCCAACTGGATGCTAATGTATCTCTAACGTCTCCTTAAGTCTTCCAGGTCGCTTTTTAAGCAAAGAGAGTGTATCTAGGGCTCTCGCCCACAACCATCTAGACAGAATTTATTTGCCAGGAAAACATGTTCATAGTGTTTTCTTTCTATAAAATTCTCTTAATGGCATGTGATACTGGCTTTCCATTTCCAGCATTGATAAACAGTTTCTATTGAAAATAAAAGAATTTATGGGTTTTGCCAGTGAGCTTAAGTGGATCACATAAGCAAATAATCACACGGATGACATGCAGATGGGACATTTCTGAAGATGGTCCATGAATTATTGAATTTAGGAAACACCGTGGACCCCGGATTCATCATCTGGGTGGCACTGGATGACTTGGAGACTCTGAGTCTCAGTTTCTCCCTCTGAAAATGAAAATGAACCATCTCAAGTCTGTTGGGGGGATTAGATGTGGGTGCAGCTCCTGAACTGAAAGTGCCTTCTGAGTTTAGTTATTGGGAGATTTCTCTAAAATCTCACTTTGAAATGTTACCCTGAATCTCACGGTGTTTACTGCCAGAAGCCACGCCAGCTGCAGGAAATTGCAAAACCAGAAACTCGATGGAGTTCTTATCGTTCAATAAAGCATCTCTCTCAATCAATATGACTTCAGATGTGTCATCTGGGCACAGGGCCACGCTGGGCTCCTCTTCAGCGTTCCAATTTTAGTCTGTGTACCGGCAGAAGCAGCACGACTTTCAATGTGCCCACAAAAGTCCGAATAATTAACCTCAACCACATCAGCGTTCTCCATTCAGTTCCACGAAATGCGTTTCTAAGGAAATGCATAAGAACACTCTTTATACCAAGGAGTCTTTTAGTGTATCCGCACATCAGAGTACATAGAACAGGATTCAGTTAATGGAGCAGGTCCTTTTGACACAAAGGATTTCAATAATAAAAAATAAATAAAAGCTGATATGTCATCTACTAGAGATAAAGAAATGTGCACATAAACACAAAAACAGGACAAATCTCATTACGAGATTCTTTTTTGCAGCCCAGGGTCAATAACTGCGATATTAGGGAAAGGGTAATAGGCTGACTGCTGATGAGTTTTAAGCTCCTGGAGACTAGAATGTCCCACTTGAAATGCAAATAGAATTGAATGATGTTGAGTTCATCCCCGCTGCTCCCATGTTCTTTTCAGAGCAGTGACTTCATCAGGAGAAACACATCAGGGATTGTATAACCACAACAGAAGCGAATCGGTAGTGGCTTTTGCTCAGGTAGTTTCACCCACTTTGTACGGACGTGTGAGTTTTCAGTGACTTTTTCTAATGGAAAAGTAACACTCCAATGTGAGAAGACAAATGTGCAAGCGGTCACACAACACACACCTGCAAAGCTTCCTTTCCAAAGTCCCTAAGACCCTAACCTGGGAAATAAACAGATCATTTTCAGGACAAGGCTTAGTAGTGAACTTCTCCTTCGGGTACAAAAGACGGTCTTTCACTGACGTCAATTACATGGAATAATTGCAAAATGGAAAACAACTCCCCCAGTTCTTCAAATGGCATCAGGCAGATAGGTGCTCAGGTGAGAAGAGAAACCACTCCAGCAGGGACCTATTGCACATTTAACCTAAACCCTGATTTCTGAAACACTACCTCCCACACCACACAGAAGACACAACTCCAACATCTTAGCCAGTCCCCCAACAAGCCAATCCATTAAGACATCCTCACAACTTCAGACACTTCACACAGAAACTAAACGGCATACACCTCATGGGCATGCAGGGACATTTGAAAATTCCTTGCTAGAAACTGCTGTTTGTTGTCAGGGCACCCTGGATGGATGGATCACCTTTTTGCTTACCCTCCTTGCCCTCAGTGGTTGTCAAACATGTCATGCATAAGAACCTCTGTTCAGAGTTGTAGACACCATTCCTATTCTTATGCTTGATAAGTGTCTGGTAAGTCAAGGCTACTTGAAATCTACAAAGAAACTTCCAGCTCCCCTCACTCCTTTGCTAGAAACTTGGATGGTGGATCACTGAATTTAGGTTTTAAACAAGTTCATGCAACATCACTAATTATTAGAATAACGCAAACTGAAACTACAATGAGAAATCACCTCATACCAATCAGAATGACCATCATCAAAAATTCTACAAATAATAAATGCTAGAGAGAGTGTGGAGAAAAGGAAACCCTCCTACACTGTTGGTGGGTATGTAAATTGGTGTAGCCACTATGGAGAACAGTATGGAGGTTCCTTGAAAAACTAAAAATAGAGCTGTCATATGACCCAGCAATCCCACTTCTGGGCATATATCCAGAGAAAAACCATAGTTCGAAAGATACATATACCCCAGTGTTCATTGCATCACTATTTATGGTAACTAAGACATGGAAGCAACTAAATGTCCATCAGTAGATCAATGGATAAAGAAGATGTGGTATATGTGTATGTGGGTACAATGAAATACTATGGGACCATGAAAAAGAATGAAATGTTATTATTTGCAGCAACATGGATACAGCTAGAGATTACCATACTAAGTGAAGTACGTAAAAAAAAGAAAGACGAATACCCTATCATATCACCTACATTTGGAATCTAAAATATGACGCAAATGAACCTATCTCTGAAACAGAAACAGAATCAGGGACTTAGAGGATAAACTAGTGGTTGCCAAGCCACTAGTTTGGGAGGAGAGAGAGTTGGGTTGGAAGTTTGGGATTAGCAGCTGCAAGCTATTACATATAGAATGGATGAACAACAAGGTCCTACTGTATAGTGCAGAGAACTGTATTCAACATCCTGTGATGTCATCACAAAAAGGAATATGAAAAAATTTTAAATAAATAAAAGGCATGTGACATTCATACCAGGAGAATGAAATAAGTCATCACAAAAAGCAATATGAAAAAATTTTAAATAAATAAAAGGCATGTGACATTCATACCAGGAATATAAAAAAAATTGTAATAAATAAAAGGCATGTAACATTCATACCATTTGCAGCAACATGGATGGAACTGGAGATTATCATACTAGGCGAAGTCTTTCAGAGAGACAAATATCATATGATACCAGATACCACTTATATGTGGAATCTAAAAAAACAAAAAGATACAATATTACTAATATTTATAAAAGAGAAACAGATTCACAGACATAGAAAACAAACTTGTGGTTACCAAAGGGGAAAGATGAGGGGGAGGGATAAACTGAGAGTTTGAGATTGACATAGACACACTGCTATATTTAAAACAAATAACCAACAAGGACCTACTGTATGGCACAGGAGACTCTGCTCAATATACTATAATAGCCTAAATGGGAAAAGAATTTGAAAAGAATAGATATATGTATACGTATAACAGAACCACATGGCTATCTATACACCTGAAACTAACACAACATTGTAAATCAACTATATGCATGCTAAGTCACTTCAGTCGTGTCTGACTCTTTGCAACCATATGCATTGTATAGTCCAATATAAAATAAGATTAAAAAAAATATTAAATTCTGTGGTGTTGGAAAGTCAAAAAAATAAAAATAAAAAGTTCAGTTCTCAGAAGAGTCTCAAAGATGCCAATCATCATAAAATCTTATAAATTAGGTCTCCATCCTTCATAACTCCTCTGGCCTTCTGCTTGCAGAAGACTTCACTGCCAAGCCATCTGTTAATTTGAATGATTAGTCTCAAGTTATTGGAATAGTTGAAAGAGGGAAATTAAGCATCCTTTTAAAAAATATTTTTCAAAAACATCCTCTCTCTCATCTTCATAAATTATTGACAGGAAGATTCTCCAAAAATAAAAAGGAGAAAGAATCCATAGCAACATCTTATTTCGGCCCCTGGACACAAGTATTCCTGGTCACTTCTTTGAAAATGTTTTGCTGATTTAGCTGACCTTCAAGGATGAGGGCCAAAGGTTTTCTTTCCCAGATTTGAATTGGGAAATTCCACCCGGCACCCCCATCAAAAGATTACCCTCCATTTCATTGCTGGGTTTCAAATTCCCCCACGTTATAGCCCCTCAGGTCACCCCCAAACAAATCACCCTATCATTGTCGTGCTGAGGAAACCAGGTCCTCCCCCCTCAAAAATATACACGTTTGCACGCACTCACACAGTCGTGTGTGCATGCACACACACACACACACACACACACACACACACACACACACACACAGTGGGGTCAGCTCTCTCACCAAGAAGCCAGCTCTGATCTCTCTAACCAGGTCCTGCCAGGTCAAAGAAGGCAAGAAAGTTGTTTGTAAATCTTGGGTGACCAAGGCCTATCTTTAGTTTCCTTTGAAGTTATTAATGGCACTCTGTCTTCAGACACCCAACACTTTCAGAGTGTCACTGCTGTGAAATATTGTCTTTGGGTGGTGGTGGCAGTAAGCTTTCTGAGCTCCTTTGATTCCCAGGGGGTGTTTATTTTAACGCATTCCACCCCACCTGCAACGCAATGGTGTCCATAATGGCCCATTCACCCCATGATTTCTGGTTTATCCGACCTGACATCCCTGCTCCATCTTTGACACTTCAATCAGGAACGAGGGGTGATTAATATTCCCTGGGGCCAATGCTTAGACCACACCCCACAGACTCCCACTGCCCTTAATGGACACACTCCATGTGCTTCGTAATCGTGGGGGAGGAAGCCCTTTGAAAATGGGCACCTGTGACCCAGACCTCTGGCTCAACTAACTGTTCCAACAACAAACAGGAAAGCACAGTCATCTGTTTCTCCCACCTGTTCTGCTGCTGCATTATTACCTGCATGGGGGTGGGGCTGGAAGGGGACTACGTTCCCAGCGGGCTCTGCCCTGCGTTTGGCCTCCCAATCTTAGCTCCACATTGAGATTTTGTTTCTGATTTTTCTTTTCTGTTTGGGGCTGGTTTTATCCCCCATTCCCTGGATTTTGGTAGAACAGGCTGGTGTTGAGATCAGAAAGCTACTGAGTGTGATGTTCTCAACATGGAGTGGCAAGGCTGGTCCCTGAGGTTGAGAGAAGCTTTTGAAGGGAAGACAGGATGAGGAGGAGCGTGAAAGATCAGAGACTTTCCAGCTGGTCTCTCCACTAGTACTGAGGCCCCTGGGTCACCAGGAGCACACGGGGTACACGTGCATCTTAGGAAGAAGCGACCACATCCATTGGAGGACGTATGGAAGATGCCCCCACCCTTTCAGGAGGAGAGAAGAGCTCCCTGCTTTGGGCTGACAGTTCCCCAGGCGGAGCAGAGGGCTGGACCAACAGGTGGTGACTGCATTTCAACCACATGTGGAGTCCTGCCTGCCCTCATCCAGACTGCCACCAGGTCTTTCTCCCAAAGAGAAGCTAAGGGGGCCCCCTGACCCAGCACACTGGTCTCAGGATTGAAGCTACCAGTCTCAGGATTGAAGCTCACTTGGACCACATGCCTGCAGGTGTGAATATGTCCTACTGGGAGGTGGGCTGCATGATCCTATTTTAAAGAATACATATTGATTTAGGTTTATAGAGAACTTTCCTGCCAAAGCCATTTGCACACAAGGAGAGCACAGATGATGAATGTCCATGCATGCCACTGCCTTTTCCACTTAGAAACACATTTTGAGGTCCCTTCTGTTGGTTCTCAGACAGGGGGGAAATTGTTGAGGTGGTTCGTGATTGAATTGTGCCTAGCCCTCCAAAACATATATATCCAAGTCCTAAACCCACAGAACCTGTGACTGTGACGTTACTTGGGAAAACATCTTTGCACATGAAATTAAATTATGAATCTCAAAGTAAGATCATCCTGGATTTCAGGTGAGCCCTAAGTCCAATAGCAAGTGTCCTTATAAGAGAAAGACAGGAGAACATTTGACCCACAGAAACATAGGAGAGAAGCTATGTGAAGATGAAAGCAGAGACTGGAGGGGTGCAATCACAAGCCAAGGATGCCTGGAGCCCCCAGAAACTGGGAGGCTGGGCAGGATCCTCTCCTGGAGGCTCTTGGAGAGATTGGCAGCTTCTGGCATCCAGAACTGAGAGAGAATACGTTGTTGTTATTTTAAACCACCGCGTTTGTGGCAATTTCTTCCACAGCCTGAAGCAATTTACCAATTCAGAGAGCATCCGTTCTATTCCCCCTACGTCTGAACATCCAGAAGAATCCATCTCTCTGCTGAGAAATTGCCCCCTTGGGCTCCTCCCTGAAACACTGACCTCATCCTTCACTGAACAACAGGGACACTGAGTACCATGCTCCCCACGTACTCTCGGCACTCAGTGTATGCCGGACCCTACACGTGTGCGTGCTCAGTCCCTCAGTCATGTCCAGCTCTCTGCGACCCCATGGACTGTAGCCCACCAGGCTCCTCTGCCCATGGGATTTCCAGGCAGGAATACTGGAATGGGTTGCCATTTCCTCCTCCAGGGGATCTTCCCTCACCCAGGGACTGTACTCATGTCTCCTGCCTTGGCAGGTGGATTCCTTACCACCAAGCCACCTGGGAGGTCCCAGACCTTACACACGTACGCTTATTATGCTCCAGAGCTAAGAATCCACATTGTCATCTACTTTAGAGTCTGAGAGTTCCTTGCTGTACACGACCTTGCTCGACCCTCATCCTGAGCCACTGTGGGGGTAAGACCTCTATCAGCATCCGCTCTACAGACAGAAGGTTCCCAGGAGGGAGCTCGCTGACTTCCAGTGTCACTCCCCACATGATTGAAGCAAAGGATGGACAGCGAGCCTGTCTGTCTGTCTTTACCCTGTACCTCATTCATCAAGGGCAGGATTGTCTCCTCCTTTTCAGTTCTGAGCATGGAGCTTGGGAATAGAAACACGGTGGCCGATGTGAGTTTCCAGGACCAGCTTGACTCAGCTTTCTGTGGTGCTGGGAAGAGAGCTGGTGGGAAAGCACTGCCATTTGGGGGAACGGGCAGAATTCTGGTGGGTTCTGTTGGGCTTTCTTGGGGATGGTATCACCCAAGCACACTCTAATGGGCAGGTCCCTGGATTGTATCTCCTTGAGAAGGAGGCAAGTAATGGAGTTCAACGTGAGGAGTCACAGAAAATGAAGAAAGGGCAAAGCCCGGTCCCCTGACTGCATTTTTGTCTAGCCTGCTGCCCACCAACAAGGTCTTAACCCTTGTTGCTCCATCAGAAGATGGTGCTTTTCCTTCCACACCTGGCCATCCATTGGAGCAAATACCTACTTTGACTTAAACTCTCATTGAGGAAAAAAACGAGTCCTCATCCTTGCCTAGGAGAGGGCACGGGGATTGCAAGGGTGGAGCGAGGGGTCGAGGGGTAGCATGGAAGCACTGTCTTCCTGAGGGGGTGGCGGGGCTTCACAGAGACTGGGAAGAGTGGACCCTAAGCAACTGTCCCCACCAGCAGGCAGAACCCCGGGCCACCCTTGAGCCAGACAGACAACAACCAGCCACGAAAGACAGTCCATTCAATCCCCACTGGCCAGATGGGGCCCCACCACCTTCCCACACAGGGTCTTGGTCTGCCTCCATCAAAACACTGTCCACAAGGCTAGGGCTGGGCGCACGAATGCCCAGTGGAGGGAGGAAGGAGGGGAAACTGCAGTCCAGAGGAGTGAAGTGACTTGCCCAGTGATTGCAACTCAAAATAGCCCATTTCCAGGAAGCAGTCTCCATTAGTTCAGCCTTTGTTTACTTCCGAGCGTCACGAAGAGCCCCTTTTGTAAGCCTCCTGTGGAAGCAGTGTTCCCAGCCGTTCTCTCATTACAACTCCTCCTGCTACTTTTATTTCACATTCACTTGAAAGCCCATCCATTGACCCATTTAGCCTCACAGTGGCCCTGCAGAAAGAGTCCAATGAGCTTCTTCTTCAGAGAAGAAGATGGGGGGAAGATGGAGGCACCCAGAGTTCTGACTCAGGCCCTCCATACTCAAGGATGTTGGTTGCATGTCAGTGTTTGATTCCCAATATCCCCACCCAGGACCCTCCCCCAGTTTAGGGTCTTGACCGCCCCACAGAGGTAACACTTCTGTCATCACCCCATACGCATTCATACCCTTGCTGGATGTCAGGCTTCAGACAGCAAGGACAGTTGCCTCTGCTCATTTCACGTCCCCAGCAGCATGGTGCCCAGTTTGGATCCATCTCTAAGGAGGGCAAGTCTTACCTGACATTTCTGAAGAAGCCTGCCCTTGGGTCCTGCAGGGATCCGGCCCCTTGGCTCGGGGTGGGTGGCCATCTTTTCTCAGAACCCAGGGTGGCTTCCGCAGTCTGGTGACTCTCAGCTGGACACGACTCTGCAGGAAATTCCCTCTGTACCTGGGGAACGGGAAGCACAGGCAGCATGAGCAGCCTGGAAAGCCTGTGCCCGGGAGCTCGTGGGCACAGAAATCCCAAACGGGATGCTCAGAGGGAAAAGTCCAGGTCCCCAGGGGGAGTCTGGGAGAGCACAAAGGGCATGAGGTCCAGGCAGCTAGTCAGCTCTCAGGAACCCCTCTTCCTTCCAGTCCTCATTCTCCTGCCAGGATGTGAGAATGACAACAGGACACAACCCAGGCGGCTCTTGTAAGCACGAAATGAGATAGCATCTGGAAAATGCTTCCCACACCACCTAGCACACAGCATGTGCTTAATCAAAGTCAGTTGCTGTAATTAAACACTGAATATATGACCGTGACTACTTATGTGACAGTGGAACTTTATACAGTAATGAAAGCCTTCTATACTCTGCATTGACCAACATGGTAGCCACTAACCATAGGCTTCTCTGTAGTGACTGAAATGTAGTTCATATGTCTGAGGAACTGAGCTTTCTGGTCAATTTCATTTTAATGGGTTTAAAGAGCTACAACTGACTAGTAGCTACCATTACTGGACTGCTGCTGCTGCTGCTAAGTCGCTTCAGTCGTGTCCGACTCTGTGCGACCCCAGAGACGGCAGCCGACCAGCCTCCTCCGTCCCTGGTTGGGTTCAAAGGGTCTCCTCTGAGAAAACTGGGCATTACAGACATTCCCTCTAGAGAAGCCCTTCCAGGTCATCTGGTCTAACCTCCAAAACAGAGCCTTCACATCCCAGGGGAGGGGGAGGTGTGAAACAAGGGCAGAGAAAAAATATATCGAGCTTCTCAACATTGTTAACTATTAGAAAAAAGCAAATCAAAACTGCAGTGAAGTACCACCTCACAGCAGTCAGAATAGCCCTCATTAAAAAGTCTACAAATAACAAATGCTGGAGACGGTGTGGAGAAAAGGGAACCCTCCTGCACTGTTGGTGGAAATGTAAATTGGAGCAGCCACTATAGAAAACAGTGTGGAGATTCCATTAAAAAACTAAAAATAAAGCTTTGATAAGCTCCAGCAATCCCATTCCTCAGCATATATCCAGATGAAACCATAATTTGAAGAGATACAGGCACCGCTGTGTTCTTAACAGCACTGTTCACAATATTCGAGACATGGAAACAACCTCAATATCTATCAACAGATGAAGGGATTAAAAAACAGATGTGGTGTGGGTTTATACATATAGTGGAATACTACTCAGCCGTGAAAAAGAGTGAAATAATGCCATTGCCGTGACACCGATGAACCTAGAAAATGTCACACTAAGCAAAGTAAGTCACAAAGAGAAGGACAAATACCATGTGATATCACTTACATGCAGAATCTGAAATAGGACACAGATGAAAACTCATCTATGGAACAGACTCACAGACATAGAGAAGAGATTTGTGGTTGCCAAGCATTAGGGTGAGTGTGGGAGTTTGGCATTGGTAGGTGCAAACTATTATATATAGGATGAATAAACAACAAGGTGCAACTGAATAGCACAGGGAACTATATTCAATATCCTGTGACAAACCATGCTGGAGAAGAATATAAAAAACAATGTATATAGTTGTTGTTTAGTTGCTAAGTCGTGTCCCACTCCTTTTGCCACCCCCACGGACTTAGCCTGCCAGGCTCCTCTGTTCCTGGGATTTCCCAGACAAGAATACTGGAGTGAGTTGCCAACTCTTTCTCCAGAGGATCTTCCCCATGAACATATTGAACCCACATCTCCTGCACTGCAGGCAAATTTTTATTGCTAAGCTGCAAAAGCCTACGTATATAAACTGATTCAATTTGCTGTGCAGCAGAAATTAACACAACACTATAAATCAACACTACTTTAACAAATTTTTTAAAAAATACTGAGCTTCTGTTTACAGTTATTTTCACCTAGAGTTTCTTATATCTATCGTTACATGCTCTTTATAATGTACATAATACTTTAGGGGAGTAGAACATCTGAATAATTAACTGGTAAATAAACAGTTATGCATTTCTTGCTGCTGCTACTGCTAAGTCACTTCAGTCGTGTCTGACTCTGTGCGACCCCATAGACGGCAGCCCACCAGGCTCATCTGTCCCCGGGATTCTCCAGGCAAGAACACTGCAGTGGGTTGCCACTTTCCTCTCCATGCATTTCTTGGGTGCAGGCTAAAAATGTTTTACCAGTAGGAATGTGCAGCCAAAAGCAGACCAGCAAGCTAGTCTAGCACCCCCTTCTGGCACGTGAAGGAACTGAAAGACAGACCAACCACCTGTCATGTGCCCCGACTCGCAACCCTGTAGCCAGTTGGGACTCTTGACTCAGGTCCCTGCACCATTTTGACCATTAGCAGTGGCCAGCTCTTTGAAAAGAAATCTGCACCACTTCTAACTGCCTGGTCAAGCTACAAGGTCTCCCTTCCCAAGGCTCAGTTTACAAGAATTCTGTTCCCACCATGATGCTCTTAAGAACCACCTGGTGGCAGAGGAAGGTGAGGCAACCAGCTTGGCGATTTTTCTTTCTCACTTGTCTGAGCTGTTGCCAACATCCAGCCGCAGTCACCTCATCACCAGGGCCATTGGCAGAATTTTAAATAAGATCTGCAGAGTGCCGTATCCTCCTGGGCACTGATTTTCACGGCAGCAACAAGGACAAAGTGACTTTTCCTTCATCTTAGTCGTGTTTGGAAGAGGCTCCACTTGTAAGCACTACTGCCTCCCTGGCCTTGGGCAGGAGCTGTCACTCCCTATGGGTGCCTGCCTGGTCCTTTGAAGCAACCCTTTCCTGTTTGTCAAGACCTCAGGATCCTGAAAGTGTGATCTGAGCCCAGGTGAAGAGCCACAGGGCTGCTGTCCTGCTAATCATAAACCCGTCAAACCAGCCAGGGCACCTGCAGGGCCTGGGGGAGAGTGACTTCTAAGTACAGAGACAAAGGCAGGAAGGATGGTGCAGGGATGTGGGAACCTTCCTTGCCTGTGTGCAGTGGGTCCACCTTTGCCCCCAGTCAGCAGGTGATTGACAGGAGCTCACAGGTGTTAAGAATGGCACAGTTTGAACTGCAGGGAGGTCTGCTTTTGGAAAACGGACAAGAGCGAAGGACTGCATTTGATGGAAATAACTAGGAGACTGCCGGGAGAGCTGCAGCCTCTGAACTCAGGTCTTACTGCGGTGGAATCTAGACCATTTTGGCCCTGGGGGAGAGCCCAAGCGGACCTTGGCATTATCTTCAAAGCAAGTTTTGTTTAATTGTGGGCAGGGTCAATTTCTTTCTCTCCTGGGTTCTCCAGAACATTGTGTGAGCAGCCCTCCTAGAGCAGCATCCCCCTGGGGTGGACAGCCGGGATGCGGTAGGACCGCAAGCTTGCCATCACTGTCCTGCGAGGCTCCTCAAGCTCCAGCAGGTGCCACGAGTGCCTCCGCTACTGCCTCCACCTTGGCGACTCGTCCATGTCAGCTGTGGGGGTGCCAGCTGCTAGGGACGCACTCTTACCACCTTCTCAAGAGCACGGCCCTTGGCCAGTGGGAGCTGGCTTTCCCGGAAGGCCTGGAGGAGTGTGCACACCCCCAGGAAGGGCCCTGAGCCATTGTCACCACGTGTGAGACCCCAGTCTTTTTGCTTCAGAGCAGGACAGTCTCTGTGACACATGTCATATTCTAGAGCTACATGTCATATTCTAGAGCTATTCTAGAGCTACTGTGGGGTCAAGCACGACTGGACATCGGACCCCATCTCTCTTCTGAGTTCTTCCCTCACCTGGCCTGCTTCCCTCACCCTTCACGAGCCTCCTGAGAACCCTCCCTAGGTGAACCACTTGTACCAACATCCCCATCTCAGGCCCTGCTTCTGGGGAGCCCAACCTCAGATGCAAGATTCCAGGGTCATCCCTGCTCCTCCTCCTCTCAATCCTGCCCGCCTATTTCCCCCAGCGGCACTCGGGCGCATTTACCAAACCTCCTCAAACATGCATGTGCATGCTAAGTTGCTTCAGCCATGTCCGGACTCTGACCCCACAGACTGCAGCACTCCAGGCTTCCCTGTCCTTTTGCTCAAACTCAAGTCCTTGAGTCAGCTATTTGAGGGCCAGATTTTAAATCCAACTCATACCTGACACACCCTCTGCTCTCTTGGTCTCTCTCTGTAGGTCTTCCTTTAAGAGCTTATATAACTTACATAAGATTAGCACAGTATCTTCCTTGATAGACCTCGTGAAAGACCAGTCAGGAAGAAGCCTTCTTGCTCTGGGTCAGCACCAGCTGGGGCTCTAACGACCGGGGGACCAAGGCCACGAGTGCAATGGATACCAACTTTTCTGGAGTCCACTGGGAGGCTCACGAAAGCGGGCAAGGTAGGGCTGTCATGTATCTCGATGCTGGTTGAAAGCCACTGAACACCCTGCCTGCTCCAACCCCACCCTGACCCCCAACTCCCACTGCCCTTTCTATCAGGCAGGTCTTAGAAGGTAGATCCAAAGAGGCAGACTTGAAGGTCTGATACATGCTGATCCCAGAGAAGGAATACGTGGTCTGCCATGTGACCCTCTTAATCCTACAAGGAGTAATAAAGCAAACAGAAACAGTGGGAAGGTATAACAGGTCCTCAGCGCCCTACCACGCAGGATCTGGAGTCAGCTCTGGTGCCGTGGGCAGCATAAGCCCCAGCTCCAGCTCTGTGCCTCCACCTCACTTCAGAGTTATCTCACTGAATGAGGAGACTGTGTCATGACTAAGTGAGCAGACACACACATTTCCGCTTTACAAGGAAAAACACTATCAATTAGGAGAATTCTGCCGTCAGTGTTTTCTCCTGTGTTCTCCGCTTCCGTGATTAACGGGCATTTTAGGGTTTACAAAGCGCCCTTTGCCCACATAACCTCCAATCTCCTCCTTGTTCATCCCAATTCACTCAGGGCTTCACAATTCATTGTCCATTTGTCAGGAGCTTCCTAGAACCAGTCTCTGAGCGTTTCATGCTTCAGATAGCACTGTACACAGTTACAAATTAATCAATAAAATCCAATTCCATGGTCCAGTGCCTGCTCTGGGCACAGCTGAGACATTTTCTGTGGACGCTCAGAATCTCTACACCTCTACTAGTTAACATCAGGGCAATTAAGTGTCCAAGTATGAACTTTTTACATTTTCCCATTTCCATTCTGAAGACAGATCCTGTCTTTTCTAATCCCGCTCCTTTAACTCTTGTGCTTTCATTAATGAAAACATCCATTTTCATTACATATTTGGAGATGGTAGCAGAGAGATGAGTGAAACAGAATAGAGGGCCCTGAAATAAACTCCAAGTATACACAGGAAGTTAAAATACAGCAAAAAAGTGGATTAAACCAGGGGTCTATAAGTCTTTTATGTAAAGGTCCAGATAATAAATATTTTAGACTTTACAAGCCATGTAAAGTCTCTGCCACATATTTTTATGTGTGTATATGTATACACAGACACATATATTTATGGGCTTCCCAGGTGGCATTAGTGGTAAAGAATCCCCTTGCCAATGCAGGTCCAATCCCTGGGTCAGGAAGATCCACTGGAGGAGGTCATGGCAAGCCATTCCACTATTTTTGCCTTGAAAATTCCATGGACAGAGGAACCTCCTGGGCCCCACATGGGGTTACAAAGAGTTGACATGACTGAAGCAACTTAACACATGCATAAATACATATTTATATATATGTATATGAAAGTGAAAGTGAATTTGCTCAGTCGTATCTGACTCTTTGCAACCCCATGGGCTGTAGCCTGCCAGGCTCCACCATCCACAGGATTTTCCAAGCAAGAGTACTGGAGTGGGTTGTCACTTCCTTATCCAGGGGGTCTTTCCGACCCAGGGGTTGAACCTGGGTCTTCCACATTGCAGGCCAACTCTTTACCGTCTGAGCCACAGAGAAAGCTCATATCTGTGTATATTTATATATTTTTATCCAAATATCTGTGTATATACACATATATGCCTATATGCATTTTTCTAAATGCCTTCCTCACAAGGGTATAAAGAAACAAGTCAAGAGCTAAATTTGACCCAAGGTCCATTGTTTTCTACATAAATATAAAAATAAATCCTTATTTAATGTTGATACAGATAAAGAAAGAACATGAGAATATCATTTTGCATCTGTGACCCCGGGAGACTGAGAGTTAAGGAAAAATTTCTTAGACAAGATCAGAAAGTCATAACCATGAAGGAAAAGGGAGCTCCATCTGACTACGTCAAAATATGCAACTTCTTGATGATCAGAGAAGTCTAAGTGTTAAGTGTCAGTCACTCAGTCGTGTCTAACTCTGTGACCCCACAGACTGTAGCCTGTCAGGCTCCTCTGTCCATGGAATTCTCCAGGCAAGAGTACTGGAGTGGGTTGCCATGCCCTCCTCCAGGAGATCTTCCTGACCCAGGGATCAAACCGGTGTTGCCTGTGTCTCCTGCACTGCAAGCAGATTCTTCACTGCCTGAGCTACCATGGAAGCCAGAGAAGAATAAACAAGGTTAAAAAATAAGAAGTCCATTTCCACAGTACAGTGGGGCTAGCTACTCTGATTGCCTACCTTCCTATTTACCTTGACACTGAAACCAACTAAAAATGCAGATTAAAATATGAAAATGTTTACAACTTATATTTAAATGCACTGGTGTTCTGATTAGGAGGTGAGATATATTTAAAAGTCAAAACCCAAGTGAAAATAGAAACCTAAAAAAGTGAGAATGTTTTCATTTTGAGGACATTTGCCAAACCACAGGAGCCTGTTGTTCCGTGTTCATGGTCTGGTGGGGCAGTGTGGGGTGCAGAATTCAAACCTAGAATCTACCCTGTGTGACAGGCGGCCAGAAGACCTGACCTCTTGTCCTGTGTAAAGCTGAGACCTCAGAGGTTATATCCTCAATATCTCAGTGAATTAAGAATAATACACCCTACCCCCAACACCAGCCCAGAGAACTTTTCTTTAAATTCCAATCTTATCACTGAGTAAAGGGGGCAAAAGTCTCTCCTGTTAATTTTATAACACTGAGTCCATCTTCTCATGGGTTTGCAATCTGAATTCACACTACACTGGGACATGGAAAAATCTGCAGGCAAGAATTTTCTTTAAAGTAGTGGTCAATGGGTGCTCCCAGGTACCTAGCAGAAGCAAAACAAATTACTGGAGAAACCCACCACAAAGTTCCCAAAACCTCAGCTTACTGGCTTCCCTCGTGGCTCAGCTGGTAAATAATCTGCCTGCCAATGCAGGAGACACAAGAGATGCAAATTCAGTCTCTAGGTCAGGAAGATCCCCTGGGGGAGGGCATAGCAACCCATTCCAGTATTCTTGCCTGGGAAATCCCCCGGACAGAAGCGTTGGACACGACTGAGCCTGCGTACACACAATGTCAAACAAGGAAACAAATACTAGAAGCCCAAGGGATTCTCTAATGGAATAATTTAAAGTGACGTATATCTGGAGACATCAAAGTAAAAGTATGAAACACTAAAGATTAAGGAAGATCTTTAAAAGTAGCCAGAGAAAAGAGACCTTCAAAAGATAGATGAGTAGATGAATCCCTGACTTCTCTCCAAAAAACGGAAACTAAATGATGATGCAGTAGGAACTTTGATGGATTAGGAGGAAATAACAGTCAACCTAAGACTGGAGACACAGCAAAACTATTTTTCAACAACAAGGATGAAATAAATGCATTTTCAGACTCATAAAAAGTGAGATTTTTCTTCTCTAAAGGAAGTTCCCAGGAATATGCTTCAGACAGAAGAAAACAATCCCAGAAGAAAGATTTGACATGCCAAAGGCAATGAAGAGGCAGGATGTTTACGATTTCGTGGGTAAATAGAAATGCATGGGCTTAAACATCAGATAACAGACTTGGAAAGTACCTGTAGTTATGTATTACAGGCAAAGGATATATGGAATTCTAGGATATATACACAATCCTACACATTCTGGGTGGGCAAAACATGAAAAGTCTGCTCCTGACAATGGGATCATGCAAACTCTCACATTGTCAAGTTGAAAATGTGATTATCTTATAACCCAGTAATTCCACTTTAAGGTATATTTCTTAGAAAGCCTCTCACATTGTGTTTAAGGAGGCATGCATAAGCATGTTCATGGCAAAGTTAACACATACACAAAAAACTGAAAACAATTTAAACGTCCATAAATAGGGGAATGGAAAATGCAACGTGTTATTCTCATGGGATAGAATACTCTATAGCAATTAAGATGAATGAGTTTTATCTGTATGTATCAACATGGCTATATTTTCAAAAACACAATATGAAGTTTAAACATCAAACTGCAAGATGATAAATTCAATGTGATATATATATATAAATATACACACATACATATATATTTTAAAGATACTAAACAATTTATATATTCGTGGATACACTGATTATAAGGTATGAACACATGGATGGAAATAGCAACAAACATATAAAGCTACCTAATTATCTTTTTGTTCTATTTCCTTTATTTTATGTAATATTTAAATATCGCATATAGTAATATTTTATTTGTTTTATTTTTTAAGGCTCAGAAGCAAATATGATAAAATGTTAACATCTGTTAATTCTGGATTATCACTCATGAGTCTGTTATAGATTTTCTAAACTTTTCTGTATTTTTCTTTATTTTTATCTTTTCAATAAAAGAGAAAAAGATGGGAATTCCGTGGCAGTCCAGTGGTTAGGACTCCACACTCTCACTGCCGAGGGCCCAGGGTCAATCTCTGGTCAGGGAACTGGGATCCCACAAACTGTACAGCACAGCAAAGAGAGAGAGAGAGAGGGAATATGCTGATACATGAGTTTCACAGTACTCTCTGAGCTGGGACCCATAGGGGAATCTGCCACAGTGTTTCATGTCCTGTAGAATGTTAAAGACAAAGGGAGTGAAAATGGGGGCATGAACTTAAAGATGAGCTTCTTTCTTAAGGAGAGAACACACAGGTTGATAGATAGATAGACAGCATAGATAGGTGGATGGATGGATACATAGATAAATAGATAGACAAGGTAGATGGATGAATGAATGGATGGACAGAGATATCAATAGATAAATAGACAAGGTAGGTAGGTAGGTGGATGGATAGATATTGATTGATAGATATAGATATGCAAGCATACATACATATGTGAGTGGGTGAAGTGAAGTGAATTCGCTCAGTCGTGTCCAACTCTTCGCGACCCCATGGACTGTAGTCAACCAGGTTCCTCCCTCCACGGGATTCTCCAGGCAAGAGTACTGGAGTGGGTTGCCATTTCCTTCTCCAGGGGATCTTCCCAACCCAGGGATCAAACCCGGGTCTCCTGCATTCCAGGCAGACACTTAAACCTCTGAGCCACCAGGGAAGTGATGTGAGTGGGTAGATGGATATATAAATGGATACACACACCCTATAATATAGTCATTCACATCTAGGGGATGGATGGAGACAGAGAGTGTGGTAGGCAGATTAATACCCACTCACCCCTGCAGAGATGGCCCTATCCTAATCCCCAGAACCTGTGCGTATGTTACCTTGGCTAGAGAGACTTTGCGGACGTGATCGTGATGAACATGTGTTCAACCAGTCTAGTTCAAGTGTTGGGAACAGAAGGCTATAAACGAGGCACCCCCAGCCTTGTGGCCCTCCCCACATCTCCTGGGACCCTGACTGAGGTCTGGAGATTTCAGGCTTGTCATTGTCACTTAGATGTCGTGTAGTGTGTAGTTTGCTATGTGGGAGCAAAGCCACACCCCAGTGCCCCTGGCCTGTGGTCAGGGTGATGTAGCATTGCTCTCCAAGCTCACTCTCTGGACCAGCATCCTCAGCATCACTGAGGAGCATGTTAGAAGCACAGACTTTCCAAAGATCTCTCTCAATAAATGCCATATTGCACTTGAAAATATGTGAAAGTGAAGTGAAATCACTCAGTCGGGTCTGACTGTTTGCGACCCCATGGACTATACAGTCTATAGATTTCTCCAGGCCAGAGCACTGTAGTGGGTAGCCATTCCCTTCTCCAGGAGATCTTCCCAAATCAAGGATCAAACTCAGGTCTCCCCCATTGCATGCGGATTCCCTGCAGCTAGGCCACCGGGGAAGCCCAGGAATACTGGAGTGGGTAGCCTATCCCAAAATATGTTTTGATATTGATCACTAACATAATCTAACAGTGATGAGAACAGACTCTATATGATTTAAATACCTTTAGATCATGAAATTGTTGTACCTGGGCTTATGTCCCTGGATATGTTCCAGTGTCCCCTAGTTTACAGTCTATGGGAACTTGAATAGAATTTGTATTCTACTGTTGTATGAAAATTGCATAGATCACAATTATGTTGAATTGGTTCATAGTGCTTTTCAGGTCTACTCTATCTTTCTACTTCTCTGTATATTCACTCTATTAATGTTTGAGAGTTCGATATTGACAATCCAACTAAAAATTTTAATTTACCTACTTAAAAAATAATATATCATGGAACTATATGTAACTTTGTTCTGCATTTTCCAGGTCTCCTGTAGCTGTGTTATATTTTCATGATTAAAAAAATTTTTTTAATAGAATTAGCATTGTCATTATCCTTCAACTAAAAACAAAGAAAAATTAATTCTAAAAATTTTAATAGAATTAGCAAAAATAAATAAATAATTAATTAATTAAAAAAAAAAAAATACAGACTCTTGGATAGCACTCGAACTCACTGAATTTGACACAGGATCTCAAAAAATCTCCAGAAAACCCTATGCGACTTTCTTGTCTGTTATGGGCTGGGACTGGAGAAGGCAATGGCACCCCACTCCAGTACTCTTGCCTGGAAAATCCCATGGATGGAGGAGCCCGGTAGGCTGCAATCCACCGGGTCGCTAAGGCCCAGGGCAAGTTGCTGTTCCACACATAAGCACTGGAGGAAGGTTTGCTGGTTCAGATCTGGGTCCCCGCAGAGGCTGCCCAATCCCTCTGTGGGTCTCAGTGTCCTCATGAGAAAAATGGGGAGCCTGGCACACAGTAAACCCTCAGTGATGCCAGCTCTGGAAACATGGTCCTGGCAGACATGTGAAACAGGGGCAGGGGACTCAAAAGAGGGTTTGTCATCTCCAGCCACGGAGACTCTGAGTAGTTGTAGGCAAGCATTAGGGATTTGCATGGCCTCTTGATGAGCACCTAGGTCTGGATCAAACATCTACAAGAAGAGCATTCCTGGAAGGAGACATCGTTGCGGGGCGAGGTGTGGTATGGAGGTGCAAGAGAGCCTCAGGGATCTGGGTTCAGAGTGTCAAATGGAGATTGGATGAGGGTTGGGACCACAAAACACACTGAGAGGGAAGGGAGCAACCGTGGGGAAAACGGGACAGAAAAACTTCGCAGTGGGTGCAGGGCAGTGTTGCTGTTTAGCAGCTAAGTCGTGGTGCTGATGAAAGAATTTGCTTTTTAAGGGTTTTGAGCAAAGGGGCAAGACAATCAGAATGTCATGCTAAAAGAGGACTGTTAAAATCCATCTGCCTCTACCCCCCATCTCATTTGCAGTTGGGAATTTACGTATGCACCCAGATCACAGAGAAAAGTCTAGGAGGGCACACACCTAAATGTGATTGTCTCTGAATAGTGAGATCACTGAGATATTTTATTGTCTTCTCCTTGTTCATGTGTATTTTCTAATTTTTCTGCAAAGGACACGCATCACTTGCATAATTAAAAAAGCAATAAAATCTGTAAATAATTAACACGCTCTCTCTTCAGGACTGACACTGGATGGATGTGTTTTCCACTCAGTTGTTTCAAATATTTGCTGGATGCCTGGCCTTGAAAAGGGCACCATTGAAAAACACAGAGCCAGTGGATTGATGGGGAAACATTTGAGTTTATAACCATGAAACTCTAGACCCCAGTTCCTAAACAGGACTCTCTCTCTCTCTCTCTCTCTCTCTCTGAGTTTCTCTTTCTCACTCTCTCTCTCCCTTTCTCTCTGGGCATAGAGATGCCTTTTGAATCCCTGGTGAAGTTTTCTTTGCAGGTTTATTGAAATTGCAGTTTGCAGTTACAGTGTCACATGGGGAAGTGACAGAAGAGGCCACACGCCCTACCTTTTAGAGTGAGTGCTCAGATATTTCCACCTGCCAATCCCACGAGGCATCTTCGCTCTTCTACGAGACCGTCGTTTCTTCCACTCTGGCTCGGACACCCGGTCCCGGGACAGCATCCCTCGGGCTGTTGGGTCAGAGAGCTGAAAATACCAGTGATGCTGGCATCATATTGCTCACAGCCCTTGTGGTGGGAACAACACAGAGGGGTCTCCCACTGCAGACAGGATGCCTGTCTGGAGAAATCAGGCATCAAAATATTGCCTTGCTAAATGGTCTGTGCATTCCTGGGCAGAATCTTCTGGAACCTGCCTGGGCTGGATCCACAGAGGAAAGCCCTGACCTTTGGTGATACCATGGCTGTCTCCTTGCCCTCCTCCAGCAAAATCCACGCCCAGTAACTGATTGCCTTTTGGAGGAAGGAGGCTAACTCGGGTTCTAGATTCCCCCTCTCAGGCCCAGCACAATCTTCCCTAACCCACCACTCTTGGGATGAAGACAATACTACCAGGGAGAGCAGCCTGTAAGCTCTGCTTACAGGGAACCAGGCCGTGTTGTTCCACATGATTAAATTAGAACAGAGGCTTACAGGACCCTCTTCAGTCACACTGGCCCAAGACATCCCAGGGTAGGACATCCTAGATGATACAATCCAGGTGCATGGGGTCCCTCTAATGGTGGGACTCTAAGCCTTTTTAATCACCAAGGATTAATCAACCCTCTAGAGCACTCAGCTCCTTAACCTTTCTGCCACTGCTCCCAGGAAACTCAGCAATCAGTCAAATCTGATTATAGCAACTATTTTTTCTGGAATCCCTAGAATGATAACGCTGTCCTTTGAAGAGTTTTTTCCTGGTGTCTGTCTCTCAGTAAGGGTTTCTGATTTATACTTGTTGACTACCCAGAGAGCTCCTCTGAGCAGCATTTCATTTTTACTTTTTGCCTCTGCTACCAGGAAGCTCCTAGTCAAGGTTTATGTCCCGTTATGAAAAAGATCTCACCCAGAGTAGTAGGTACAGTTATTCTTTCCTCCGAAACTTCTTTTTTTCATGATTTTCTTTCATTTTATTTTACTCTTGGGGCCTCTATTCACTCCCTTGGAAGTGGGCTGAGAAGACATTCTACAGGACAGCGGAGGCTATACCAGACGACCTCACACTTTCTCTCCATCAACACAAGTCCTGCCTGCCAAACATCCTCCCTCAGCTCCCAGGGCCCTGGGGCAAAGCTGGTATTACCTTCGATATCTGCATCTGCCCTCCATCTCCAGGGTGTATCCTGGTCCATGCTCCAGATACTGTTTTGCTCACCAGCCAGGCTTCCGGACCCTCACCCTGGAGGCCACCTCCAGGCAAATGTAAGCCCAGGTACACAGAAGCATCCTTCTCCTTCTGCTCCTTCGGCAGGGGGAGGCTGCGGCTCAGGCAACACCACGTGAGCCGGGGCTCGGCCCTCAGCGATGGAAAAGAGCCTTGGACCCCGCGGCTCCGGGCAGGCTCTGCACTGGTGCGCAAGGCCAACTCAGGCCAGTGGGAGGCCATGCTGGCCGAGAGAAAGGAGCCAGCCTGGTGGGAGCAGCAGGGACTAAGCTCCGCTAGAGACGCCGAAGGAGGGGCTTGAGTGGCACTCTCAGAAGGTGCCCCCAGCTCCCCAGCGGGCTCCCAGGAGTTGAGAACACCCCCAGAGGGCCCAGCCCTCACCACAGCATTGCTCCTGGAAATTTCTTGGGTGTCATGGGTCCCACTCCTCCAGGGGTCACACGTCGGGGCAGGCGAGAAGGAGGCTGACCCCTTGAGGGTGATGGCTGTTGGTGTACCAGCATTCAAGCCGCCCCTCTCCTCTCTCTGTACCCCCTTTCTCTGGTCCCGTGACCTGGACCAGCTGGGGTGTTCCCAGCAGCTGTCTTCTCCAGCTGGGGCCTGGCCTGAGACAGGACGGGGAGGCAGGAGGGCCCCCTGCCCTGACTCGGCAAAGGATGTCTGTACCTCGGGCCCCCCTCTCTTGCACATAGAGTCCTGGTCTTGGTCCAGCTTCTGGGGGACAGGTGACAGGGGGCGGATGTCTTGCTGGGGAAACCTGAGGAGGTACTGGGGAGGAAAGGCCATGTCCACCGGACCAGTGAGGGTGTGAGGAGCCAGAGGGTGGGAGGCCAGCTGGGAGGGACACCCAGGGGGACATGGTGGAGACTCCGTGTCTCGAGGACCCTCCCTCCTCAAGGCTCCAGACATGACCCTCTCTGTGCAGTTGCCACTTCCAGGCAGCCCCCCTGGCTTTTCCCCGGGGTCAGGGTCCTGGTTCTGAGGTGGTGGTGAGGCAGTTTGCATGGGGCCACCAGGAGTCTCTCCTCCTGCTCCCAGGAGCTCCTGGCAGCTTAGCTCCTCCACCTTGAGCTTCTTCCTCTCTGAGGGGAGCTTGTCCTCCAGGGGCCTGGGCTCTCCTGAGCTCCCGCCAGGCTCGCTCGGGACCACAGGGGCCTGCTGGCAGGTTTCCTTGGTGCTCTCACCCCCGCAGGTGCCACCTTCCAGCTTGGGCTCTGCCCTGGGAGCCTCTAGATCACCCCCTCTGGGGGGACCAGGTGCTGGGAGCTGCTGACACTCCAGCTCCGGGCCCTCACGTGGAGGAAGCAGAGGGCTCTTGCTGCCCAAACAGAGGGCTTCTCCACTGCTGAGGGCGGGGGGTGAGGCGGCCCTGTTAGCGCCCCGCTGGTCAGGGCTTCCTGTTCCAGCCACTGTCTCCCTCTGCTCGTGGGGCTCAGCCACCAAGAGGCCTGTCAGGACTGCTGGACCTGCCCACGGCCCTGGCTTGGCGCCCACACCAGTGTCCCCGCCACCCGCGGCCTCTTGCTGGAGAGGACGCTGCAGCGCCGCTCCTCCGCCCTCTGCCAGCGCGGCAGCCTTCCTGCCTCCACGGCGGCTGGCTTTCGCTCTCTGGTAGATGCTCCTGAACGTGTCCTTCCCATACACTTGCCACTTCTCCTGTGAGAACATCTTCAGCTTCCTCTGGCCGCGTTTCTTAGCAGCTGCCTGGCCCTTGCTGGCAGACCCCTCCTCAGCAGCTGGTCTCTCTCCCTCTGGGTCCTCCGCGGGGGCCAGGGCATCTGCGGTCAGGGGGCACGGCAGGTCCTCCACCGCCGCCTGTCTGACCAGGGCCCGAGGGTGCCCGCCTGGGGCATCAGCTGGGACTCCAGCTTAGCTTAACGTATTTCGACGAGACTTCCGTGGCAATCAAATTTGAAGGANTGCGTACGTGCTAAGTCACTTCAGCTGTGTCTGACTCTTTGCAACCCTATGGACTGTAGCCCTCCAGGCTCTTTTGTCCCTGGGAATCACCAGGATAGAATATTGGTGTGGGTTGCCATGCCCTCCTCCAGGGGATCTTCCTGACCCAGGGATCAAACTCCCGTCTCTTATGTCTCCTGCACTGACAAGGCAGGTTCTTCACCACTAGCATCACCTGGGAAGCCCTCTTACATCTTACAGTTACTCTTTTATTTTAGTTAATCATCCTTATCCTAAATTTCCCCAGTGTAACCAACTATGTGGTGTCTATCTCCTGATTAGATACACATACTACAGAATCAGTACTGGAAGGGGCCCCAAAAGACAGATCCCTAAAGATGGGATCAGGCCCTTGAACTTAAGTGTGAGGTTAGATCCTTGCCTATGAGAAACGGGATGCTTGCAACCCATGACAAGCAGTGCCATCACAGTTAATCAAGCTATTACCCGTGGTTGCTCATGATAAAGTGCCAATGGGGGCATGTGCCTTGGGAATACCAGCCACACATCAGTGATGATGACAATCAGGAACGTGGTAGGAGATGAATTTTTCTGACTGCCATTGAGCACTTAGAAAACTATAAACCCAGGTCTATTAACTCCCACTTCAAATCATGATCTGAGAATCAGACAGCTTCCACAACAGCCCTGAAAGAATTTATTTCAGGGCTGACATGACAGAAGATCAAACACAAAATTTAATGGTGCAAGTTGTGCATTTAAATGGCAGTTGGATTCACAGTCTCACTAAGGGTCTAGGGTGAAAATTAGGTCAGTAATCAGGTAAGAATAAGATCTTGAAACTTGGAATAAGGCCATCTGATTGGACCTGGAGAAACTGACAGCATTGACTCCAAGTCACTCAATCTCTCTGACCAGTAGCAGTAGCTTTTCCTTCAAGGTCCAAGAAGACCAGTCTTCCTCAGCTTGAAAACCCCATGGTATGCTCCCTTGGGGCATTAATAGATGCCTCGAACAGGGATGCTCTCTCTTCTCAGAGCCCACCACAGCCCCCCACCCTTTTGTCAGTAACTAGAGCTGCATGTCGGCATGATTCAGGGAACAGGTACAGGCTATGTTATTGTTGTTTATTGTTATTTTATTGTTTTTATTGTATATTATTGTTGTTGTAAGTCTTGTCCGACGCTCTATGACCCCATGGACTGCAGCACACTGGACTTCCCTGTCCTTCACTATCTCCCAAAGTTTGCTTAGAGTCATGTCCATTGAGTCCATGATGCCCCTGAGCTTTACCCAGGAGGAAATAGCTTATATACCAAAATAGCTGTAGATCCTTGATAACACATATCAGCAGAAACCTGGAAATCCATGTTTGGGAGTGGATCCTAAGAGTGTTATAACAGAAGGGGTAGAAAGACCATCAGTGATTGGGCCACATTCATTGATGGGGTGCTTATTACAAGTTTTCAACTTAATGTATTCATTGAGTGGCTGGATGTGGTTTTGCAACTTCCTTGGTTGGTTAACAGAAGCCTGAACCCAATGGTGACCTAGATTTCATGAGACTGAGATGCCAGAAGTCCTCTGGTCTGATATGGAGGCAGGAATTCAGCGGCTCAGGTAACTAGGAAGGCTGGCCTGGATGTACCATGTGCCACGTTCAGACCTACCCACCCACTCCCCAACCACAATTTTCTAGAAGACCCAAAGGCCCTCTCCTCTCTAGGGCATTGCACTCACATCCCTGAAAACCTCTGTGGTTGCTCTCTTTTGAGGTCAGGTATGTCTAGGGGGTGTCAGCCTTGAGATGGGCTCCCCAATTTCACTAGGGATCCCAGGAGAGCAGAGGCCAAGCGGGAGCACTTAACTGTCCATGAGAAAGTAGGTGCATCCAGCACAGGGCCATGGGGAGGGGCCAAGAGTCAGAGTTCCTTGAGTCCTAGAGATCTTCCATGGTAGCTGATTGACCAGGGTGCTGCTAGGGGTAAAACAAGAGGTCAGTCCCTAGGATATGGCTTGATCTGGATAACAAGAAACTCTATATGTGGTTGTGTGGTCTCTAGTAACCTGACTTGGCCCTTTGTCCACTCTTCATATCTTAGTCAGTTCACAGAGCTAGAGGCCTCTGATTGAAGGGAAGCCCAAGTGCCCTTCAAAAAGAACCCTGTACTATTGCTCTATAGTCAAAAGTATGGTTTTTCCAGTAGTCATGTACAGATGTGAGAGTCAGACCATAAAGAAGGCTGAGCGCCGAAAAATGGATGCCTTCAAATTTTGGTGCTGGAGAAGACTCTTGAGAGTCCCTTGGACTGCAAGGAGATCAAATCAGTCAATCCTAAAGGAAATCAACCCTGAATATTCATTGGAAGAACTGATGCTTAAGCTGAAGCTCCCATGCTTTGGCCACCTGATGCGAAGAGCCAACTCATTGGAAAAGACCATGATGTTGGGAAAGGTTCAAAGTAAAAGTAGAAGAGGGTGCCAGAGGATGAGATAGCTAGATAGCATAACCAACTCAGTGGACATGAACTTGAGCAAACTCTGATAGTTGAAGGACCCAGAAGCCTAATGTGCTGCAGTGCATGGGATTGCAAAGAGTCGGACACAACTTTGCAACTGAACAACAATAGGAAAATTTCCAAACACTTGGAAACTAAAGTGCAAACTACTAAATAACCCACAAGTCAAAAAGGAGGTGTCAAGGGAAGCCCAAAACACAGCGAATGAATGAAATTGGAAATATAACATCTCAGAATTTATGGGACACAGCTAAGGCTGTGCTGAGAGGCCATTTATAGTATTAAATGCTTATTCAAGAAAAGACAGAATCTCAAATCAATAACCAAACTCCTACACCCATAACCAAGTAAAGGAAACCCAAAATAAGCAGAAGGAAGGAAATAATAAAGAAAAGGAAACAAAATGATTAAACTACAACAGAAAACTAATCAAGTCAATGAAAAATAAAGCTTGTTCTTTAATAATATCAATAAATCGATCTTTATGGAAGCTATTACATATAGGATGGATAAAAACCAGATCCTACTATAAAGCACAAAGTACCATATTCAATATCCTGTAATAAACCATAATAGACAATAACTTGAAAATAAATGTATATGTATAACTGAATCACTTTGCTATATAGCAGAAATTAACACAACATTGTAAATCAACTATACTTCAATAAAATAAATTTTTAATAAAATTTATATTTAGAATCTCTACAAAGATTTAGAAAGGAAAAAGGACAGAAGACACATATTACCAACATCAGGAATGAAACAGAATATCATGACAGACTCTGCAAGTATCAAAAGGATAGCACAAGGGTTACATGAATAACTCTATCCACATACACGTGATAACGTAAATGAGATGGATCAATTCCTCAAAAAGTACAAGTTAGCAAAAATTCACCAGATATAAAACAGATAATTTGATTAACATTGTATTTATTAAGCAGACCAAATTTGTAATTTTATTATCTTTTTAAAGTCTTCATTGAATTTATTACAGTATTTTTTCTGTTCTTTGTTTTGGATTTTTGGATGCAAGGCATGTGGGATGTTAGCTTCCCAACCAGGGATCAAATCCACACCCCCTGCATTAGAAGGCAAAGTCTTAACCACTGGACTGCCAGAGAAGTCCCCCAAATTTGTAATTTTAAAACACCCCAAGGAGAAGTCTTAAGATCCTGATAGTATTACTGAAGAATTCTACCTGGAATTTAAAGAAAAATTAATACAAATTCTATACAACTTCTTCCAGGAAACAAAAGAGGAGGGGGCATTTCCCCATTAATTTCATGAAGCTAGGTATTACCCTGACACCAAAATCAGACAAAGACAGTCCAAAAGCAAAACAAAACAAAGCCTACAGAGCACTATCCCTTCATGAATATAGATGTAAAATCCTTCATAAAATATCAGCAACTAGATTCTGCAATGTAGAAAGAATTACACAGCCCATGACCCAGGGCCCCCCTGCATCTGTTTAATCTATCATATTTACCGAGGCAAGAAGCGGGGAAATCACATGTATAACAATTGCTGGAGAAAAAGCTTTTGACAAGAGTCAACACCTATTCATGCTAAACTTTCTCAGAAAATAGAAATAGAGAGAAAGCTTCTCAGCTTGATGAAGTGTATCTAAAAATGTTATCCTTAATGATGGAAAACTGAATATTTCCTCCTAAACATCAGAAGCAGGATTATACAGAGATCACTCGGCACTTTTATGTAACAGAGATGTAGAAATTATGGCCAGTGCAACCCAGCAAGAAAGACAATAAAAGACACAGAGACAAGAAAGGAGGAAATGAAACTTTCTATATTTGCAGATGACATGATCATCTATGTAGAAAATCCCAAGAAATCAGAAAAAAAAAAGAGAGAAAGAGAAAAGGAAAAAAAGTTTTCTAGAACTAACAAGTTCAGCAAAGTCATAGTCTACAAGATCAACACACAAAAATAAATCCCACTTCTGTATACTAGCAATGAAAAATCGGAAACCCAAATTTAAAATGCAATGCCATTTACAAGCACTCAAAAAACTGAAATACTTAGATGTAAAATTAACAAAGCATAACCAGGACCTATATGCTGAACACTACAAAACACTGATGAAAAACTCAAAGAAAATCTAAAGAAATAAAGAGATAGATTGTATTCCTGGTTTGGAAGACTAGCCGTAGTAGAGGTGTAGAGATGTCAGTTTTCCCCAGAGTGATAGAGAGACTTAGTTCAATTCCTATCAAAATCGCCATACGCTTTTTTTGTGGGCATAAACAAGATTATTTGAAAATTTATTGAGAAAGGTAAAGGAACTAGGGTAACTCAGTTTTGGAAAAAGGATAATAAAATGGGAGGAATGAGTTTAAATTTTCAATAAATTTTAAAACTTATTACAGCACTACAGTAAAGAAGACAGTGCCATGCTGGTAGGGGTACAGACACATAGATCAGTTGAACAGAATTTAAGGGAAAAAAAAAACAAAAATAGACTTGCACAAGTAGGCCCAACAGATTTTTAACAAAAGCTCAAGCAATTTGGTGAGGGGAGGATAATCTTTGCAATAAACAGTGCTGGAGTAATGACATCAGAGATAAAAAATAACCTCAACTACACCTCAGACCTTACTTATATTAACGTTAACTCTAAATGTGAAGTTTAAATGGAAACTATAAAACTATAAACTCTAGCATCCTGAATCCTGCATCTAACATAGACTGGTGCCTCGTTTCTTACATGATAGTATACATGCTTCAATGCCATTCTCCCAAATCATCCCACCCTCTCCCTCTCCCTCAGAGGCCTTCAGGACTGGGAGCTCGTGTACACCTGTGCTGGATTCATGTCGATGTATGGCAAAGCCAACAGAGTATTGTAAAGTAAAATAAAGTAAAAGAAAAAAGAAAAAAATAAATAAATAAAATAATAAAATAAACATCTAAATAAATAAATAAAAATAAAATTCAGTATAAAAAACCAAAAAAACAAAAACAAAAAACAAAAAAACCACTATAAACTCTAGAATAAAAAACAAGAGAAAACTCTTTAGGATCCAGGGCATAGGAAAGAGTTTTCAGACTTGACACCAAGAGCATGAGCCATAGAGGGAAAATGTATAAATTGAATCCCATCAAAATTTAAAATATCTGCTCTATGAGAATCTCTGCTTTGAAGAGGATATAAAACAACAGCTATAGACCAGGAGACAGTATTTGTAAGCCATATATTAGACCAAGGAATTAAACCTAGAGTATGAAAATCTAACATAAAAAAATTTTTTTTAAGTTTAAAAAAGATTCAAACTATATGCCAATATACAATAAAATTANAAATAGTAAATAAACAAAAAGAAAGAGCACTGAAACAGGAAGTGACCTTCGTAGCACGTGAGCCCATGTTATTTACTGCAGCATCTAGAGACCTAAAACCATATCCCTGGCCTGGGCGCCATAAGGCTGCCCTTGGAGAAACACTGACTTGATGCATATCATTTTCTTCTGCATCATTTTCTTTAGGTCAATTCACTTGTCCTCAAGTACCCTTATATTCATTTTTACATCACTGCCATAAATGGCAAGGCTCCACCATTATAGGAATGCAAATGATTATAATGATAACATGATATCAGTGAAGACCCTCAAAGACTTCTCACTTCATTGCAAGTCAAAACAAAGGAAAGGCTGCCCTGACAGACTCTGTAGAGATTCCTGACTGACCATTCAGAGAAACTCGGTCAACCTTGCTCAGCCACACCCAGAAGGACAGAACTCCCAGACCTTGGAGACCATACCTGTCTTTGACCCTTTCCTCAGCTCCCTTCAAGCTGTGTGATTTTGTAAACTGTTTTTTAAAGCACTGTAGGGCATCACTGCCTTCTCCAGTGGCTGAGCAGTAAAGAATTCACCTGCCAGTGCAGGAGACTCGGGTTCAATCCCTGAGTCAGGAAAATCCCCTAGAGGAGGAAATGGCAACCCACTCCAATATTGTTGCCTGGAGGATTCCATGGACAGAGGAGCCTGGCAGATATAGTCCATGAGGTCACAAAGGGTCAGACACGACTGAGCATACATGCATGCACATGCAAGGCATCGTCAGCCATGCCACACGGCTCGTGGGATCTTAGTTCCCCGACCAGGGATTGAACCCGGGCCCCTGCCGTGAAAGTGACGAGTCCCAGCCACTGGTCCGCCAGGGAATTCCCAACCTCTTATGGCTTTGAAAAAGTCACCTCAACTCTCCTTGCCATGTTTTCCTTCTCTGAACGTCAGAGCTTATGCCCGCTTGTTCAGAGGATCAGACAACTAGTAAATGGGTATGGTGGTGGGCACTCTGCACTGGGTGATTTTCTCTGTGTTAATCTGACACAGACCTTCCCTCCCCCTTCTACAGTCCTGGTTCTCTGCATACATGCTTGTGGTTTCTACCACGAGAAGGGCCTCTGGCTGGTACCCACTTGGCCCTCCTGGCAGCCTCATTTCCCCTCGGCAACTAGGCAGTGATTATTTAAGTTTTGGGGGTTCCCCCTCCCCTGTCTTTCTGGTCAAAGTAAAACCAAGGAAGCAAAACCTTCATCTCTTGGCTTCTCAGAATCTTCCCACAGTCCCCAAGCCTTGTGCAGAACCCAAATGCTTGCTCTGATGGGTATCAGTCTTGTGATCCTAAAAGCTTGCCCTTAGCTAGGGTGCTAGAATTAGCTAAAAGGCACATTATTTTAAATCGGCCCTGACGTTGATTCTGCTTTTCCCAGTCGCTCAACGTTATCGTTCTTCTAAGTTGCATCCTGTCTCCCCTTGCATTCCGGCAGATAACATCTCGGCTCTCATTCTTACAGGAAGATTTGCGATGGGAGCAGAAAGGAATGCCACCTCTCAGGACTTGGGCTCCAGGGCTTATCTGACAGACCCTCCAGCTCTTAGCTATTTTGGACTCTGGGAACCCAAATATATGTATAAATACATGGTGCCAGGTCCAGGGTCCCTTGTAAATCTCATTGAAAAATGCTCCCCTTGGGTGGTTGCTCAGTAGAGCTGCTATAAATAGTATGGCTCTCAAATACCTTGATACTTAGATTATACTGTATGTTTTGTTTTTCTAACTCTTGGGCTAATAGAACTAATGTTCCTAACCAATTCGCACCTTCAGTTTAATTAAATCCATCACTAAAAAAAAAAAAAAAAGAACTGCTTACCAAGCAACAGCAACAAATTTCCTTATAGGTTTTTCTATGTTCAGTAGAACACGGATTGCAGACTCGGTTTCTGACAGCCATTATGATTTGCAGTAAATATTTTGACAAAAAGAACAGTGAAGGTAAGCACACAGGACAATTACTGAACTGGGTCAAGCCCAGTTTTATGTAGCATTTTCTTTTTAACTGTATGCTTGAAGATAAATACATCATTAAAAGTACAGGGTAAGAAAAAAAAAAAAGTTTGTTTTTTAAAAAAACTAGCATCATCTACAGGCTTCCCTCATGAAGTATGTTACATACCTTGATGAAGAGAGATGTACCTGCAGCCAATGGTGCTCCGACTCAAACACGAATGACCTGGCCTGAAGCTGGGGAGACATCCGTGGCCCCGGAAAAGAACTCAGAGCAGAGAGGCGCTGGCCTGGCCTGCCTCCTACCCTCTTTGCTGAAATGGTGCCCACTCTATAGGCAGCATCTCAGAGGGCAGAGGCATCCTCTTTGTGTATTAGAAAATAAAGTAAAAGAGGGTCACCTCCCTTGGCTTGGCCTTTGAGTCAATACCAGGTTTAACTGAGAAAAGCACCATTTTGAACAACCTGGAGGAGACGCATGCAGAGATGAAACTTGGTCTGGCTCAGAAATAGGAAGTCAATTCTTTTCTATACATCACTTAATGTCACAGTAACAACCTTTAAAAAACAGGAAGAGAGAGATGCAGAGAGGGAGAGAAAAAAAAAATACAGCCTCTGCTGAGGCCTTCAGTAATTGTGACTATTGATCTAACAGCGCATCTACCGAGCCTGCTGCTGGGAAATGGAGGTGTGGCACCCCGCATATCAGAGACGTGTTTATTCTGTACAGGCTGGTAAGAAGTAGAGCCAGCGTGGTTGTTTTCCTGGAGGTGGGGTTGGAAGAAGCGTCCAAGAACCTCCCCACAAAATACTGCAGGTTCTCAGGGCCCAGGTAGAGTATTTCCACTGCAAGTGAAGAAGGCCTGACAAGAATCTCTGTGATGCTGTCTTTATTAAAGTATTGCTACTTTGCTCAATTTGGAATCATTTGCATTAATTTTTTAATATTTTTTAATTTACTTTTTCAATTGGAGGATAATTGCTTTACAACATTGTGCTGGTTTCTGCTGTACCATTAATTTTTCTTTTCAATACATCACATGAAAACATTATCTTGATGACTTCAGTTTGGGGCACCCCTAAACTCTGCATCCATGGTGGAGTGTTCTCTGACTCCCCACTCTAGTCCCTGCCCTGCTCTAACTTTGGAAGGAGAAAACACAGGAGAGATGGAGCATTTAAAAGTATAATAAATACAATCCATAAATATGTAAAAATACAGTGTGTACAAGTTCAGTACATAAATAATAATTATTCTCAGTGGTGGAAGTTGAGAGGCAAAATGAATCTCTAAGTCACATAGAAAACAAACTTACGGTTACTAAAAGGGAAAGGGTGGGGAGGGATAAATTAGAAGTTCGGAATTAACAGATACACACCACTATGTATGGGCTTCCCACGTGGCTCAGTATTAAAGAATCCTCCTGCCAATGCAGGAGCCACAGGAGACAGGTTTGATCCCTGTGTGGGGAAGATCCCCTGGAGGAGTACATGGCAATCCACTCCAGTAATCTTACCTGGAAAATCCCATGGACAGAGGAACCTGGTGGGTTACAGTCCATGGGGTCTAAAAGAGTCAGACGTGACTCAGAGACTGAGCATGCATGCACCACTATATATAAAATAAATAACAAGGACCTATAGCACAGGGAACTATATTCAGTATCTTTAATAATCAAAAATGAAAAAAGACTTTAAAAAGAATACATATATACATGTGTATATATATAAAGTTAAATCACTTTGCTGTGTACCTGAAACACAACATTGTAAATCAACTTCAATTTTTTTTAATTGCAACTATTGATATGGTCAAAAAAAAAAAAAAGTATCAGAGCTTCCCTGGTGGTCCAGTGATTAAGACTCTGCATCTCAACCTCCAGCTGGTCATGTATTTAAGCCTCACACTGAACTAGATAGGGCTTGGGGAGGAATTTTTTACCTGGGTGAGTGAACTGGTCTTTGGAAGAACCACATCCTGCAGATTCATGTAGATTCCACTCCCTATACCTCCAGCATCAATGCTCAGGCATCTCCCCAGCTATGTGAGCCACCAGGTGTGCAAGTGGTCACAGGTAGTATGCAGGTAAGACTGGGAAAGCCGGAGGCAATGTTTCAGTGGTGTAGCATGAGCACAGCTCCAATGTCCCCTCCCCTCCCCGGGACCCTCCAGCATCCCCGGATCCCAGCACTGCCACCAGCATCCAATCCAATTTATTGGTACCTACAGTTTTCCCCCTGTTAAATACCATAGAACTACCCCCTGACTATAACACAAAAATAAAGCAACATGGAAGCCCAGGGAAAGACAGGGGGACTTCTTGGAGAAAATAGATGATCTGGGTGTTGCAGGATGAAAAAGAATTTTCTGGGCAGGTGTAGCAGCAAGAGGCAAGCTGGAGAGGCTTGGAAATGCATGAAAGTCAAAGGTTTGTGAGTGCCCGGCTGTCCCCGAAAGGGAGAGAGAGAGCCATGGGACAGCTATGGACCAGGGAAGGGAGAGGAGAAGACTGGAAGAGCTGAGGAGCTGGGCCTGCCCCTGGAGTAAGGCAAAACTCCCAGAAGTAGAGAGCCATGGGGGAGGATGCAGAAAGGGCTGAGAAGCTGGTAAACAGTCCCCCATAACCAAGGAAGCCCTCAGAAAAGAATCTGTCTCTACATCCGGAAAGGACTTTGATTTACTTTTTCTTTTTCCTCCTAAGTTACAGTGTGAATACACTTCATGAAGATAGCTTAATGGGAAAGTTTTCCTGTACAAAAGTAACTTAAAAAATCATGACTTTGGAGTTAATTGAAAATAAACATATCAATGGATGATTAAAAATCTCACATAGCTATGCCATGAAGGCAACAGAAGAATGAAATCCTGACCCTGCAGCAACGTCAGTGGACCCCCAACTACACTGAATGGACCCACAACTATGCTGAGTGGACCCCAGAACTATGCTGAGTGGATCCAGAGCTATGCTCAGTGGACCCAGAACTTTGCTGAATGGACCCAGAGCTACCCTGAGTGGACCCAGAGCTATGCTGAGTGGACCCAGAGCTACACTGAGTGGACCCAAGAGCTATGCTGAGTGGACCCCAGAACTACGCTGAGTGGATCCAGAGCTACGCTGAGTGGACCCCAGAACTATGCTGAGAGGACCTGGAGCTATGCTAGTGGACCCCAGAGCTACGCTGAATGGACCCCAGAGCTATGCTGAGTGGACCCCAGAGCTATGCTGAGTGGATCCAGAGCTACACTGAGTGGACCCCAGAACTATGCTGAGTGGATCCAGAGCTACACTGAGTGGACCCCAGAACTATGCTGAGTGGACCCCAGAGCTACGCTGAATGGACCCCAGAGCTATGCTGAGTGGACCCCAGAGCTATGCTGAGTACATCCAGAGCTGCACTGAGTGGACCTCAGAACTATGCTGAGTGGATCCAGAGCTACACTGAGTGGACCCCAGAACTATGCTGAGAGGACCTGGAGCTACTGAGTGGACCCCAGAGCTACTCTGACTGGACCCCAGAGCTATCCTGAGTGGACCCCAGAGCTACGCTGAATGGACCCCAGAGCTACGCTGAGTGGCAGAAGCCAGACACCAAAGACGACATGTTGTCTGGTTCCATGTATATGAAATGTCCAGAAAAGGCAAATCTGCAGAGACAGACATTAGAGTTATAGCTCCTTAGGGCTGGGGCTAGGGAGGGGAGTGACGGCTGCTACGTGCAGAAGTTATTTGGGATAGGGAGGTGGAATGTTCTGGAATTCGATCATAGAGATAAGTGCACAACTTTGTGAATACACTAAAAACCACTAAATCATAGACTTTAGAAAGGAAACATTATGGTATGTGAATTATATCTCAAGATAATAAACAATCACTCCCCTTCCCATTTTTCTAAGTACTGTCACATAATTCAACTGTCCAGACTGGGCAGCAGATAACCAACCCAGTAAGCACGTGATAGCAGTCACCAAAGAAAAAGAAAAATCATTTCCGAATTATTGTGAACTTGCTTTCTTGGGCCTTTTTTTTTTCCTCCCTCAAGGAAACAAACAAAAAAGTTATATCACTCCCTTGCCAAGAATAAGGCTCGTTTGGCAAAATTGCAGTCTGTAATGACAGTTCTCTAAAGCACAGCTCTCAGGTGCAGCTAAAAGAAAAGACAGCAAAACCAGGACAGGACGGCAGATATCCTGCAGGTCTAGGAAGACTGGGTGGGAAGAGGGATTTACGCAAGGAGCAATGCTGCATGGCCTCTGTGCCCCTTAACACACATTCCCTTCCAGAAGTGGGGACGGGGGGAGTCTAATGACCCTCTGCCTCTAGGGTTCAATGACATTCCTGTCCAGAAGTGGGGCCAGGGGGAGCCTAATCACCTCCTGCCTTTGGGGTTCAGTGTCTAGAATCTTCCCCGGCCCCCAGAGATGCAGCCACATGGCACAAATCCCCAGGGTGGCTGCACCTGGCCCCCTTCCTGAAGCTCTGAGAGCAGCCCTCCCCCAAGACTCAGCAGAAGGATGAGTCTGTGCAGGAAATCTGGGGCCCGGGGACCCGGCTCAGCCTCACCAGCAAGCAGGGTGCTAAGATCTTCTCGAGGCTTCGGATGAGTCAAATCTGAAGTGACTGCAAGACGCCTCCAGGTGTGGTCCTCTCTCCACATCCTGCTGCCAGCCCTTCTCTCCGCTACCTCCAGGGGCCTCTGCAAAGCCTTGAACTGGGCCCAGAGCAGATCACAGTCCCCAGGGTATGTGTTAAACAAAAAGAAATGCGTGGGTGTGTCTGTTTGTTGTTTGCTTGTTTTCACTTCTGTGCGTGCAGCAGGACAACTTGTGAAGAGACTACGCANAAAAAAAAAAAAAAATCCTGTGGACAAATTACCTTGGAAACTATTGCATCCTGTATCACTCTAAGATAGTCACAGAGCATGTTGGCAAGTAAAGACTCTGAGAAGTCCTTCAATAAAGAATTCTGTGTAATTTTATCTAATCCGATATTTCCAATACATGTAGACCTTAGATGAAAGAATCCCCTCTCCCCAAATACCACCACCACCCATGACAACATACTCATATGTATGCACACTTTGTACACACATTCATGCACCCCACCCCCAGTGGAGGCCTGACCCCAAATCAACCCTTTCAGCCAAGAGAGGACAGGTGAAGCGAGATCCTGGGAACCAGGCAGGTCAGAAGTCACCATCTCAGAACACTCTCAGCTTGTTACTAACATGGGTGCTCTGGCTAGTTACCCATGAACTGGAGACTGTGCTTCCGGCTGGACAGGGAACACGAGGAAAGTGGACAATTTCCTCGGGCCTGTGTGGAGCTGAATCAGTGCAGCTTCTCTCCCCTTCCAATGGGTCTCCACCTCACTTCTGCAGCCCAAGGATGGGGGTTGCCTGAGGTCAGAGCTGACCCAAACTGGCAGGGTTGCAGAGGTGGGGTGAGGGGACAGACTCCTGGGGGGGGTGGTTTCTGGCANCTCTCCCCTTCCAATGGGTCTCCACCTCACTTCTGCAGCCCAAGGATGGGGGTTGCCTGAGGTCAGAGCTGACCCAAACTGGCAGGGTTGCAGAGGTGGGGTGAGGGGACAGACTCCTGGGCGGGGGGGTGGTTTCTGGCACCCTGTTCAGATCCCTGATGGACCTTCTAAGAATCAGATGGCACATCCGATCCTGGACAGTGTGAGACTTAGGGAACCAGAATAGAAGAAGCGTGAAACACAGAAACTCCAGGAGAAAGACCAGCTGCGTAGAGATGCTCAGGTCAGAAAGGACCATGATGGAGGGAGCTGAACAGGTGTAGGGGAGGAAAAGACGGCGCCCTACTGGATTTGGGGGCTGCTGGGCCCATCAGTGCCAACAGACTCTAGCTCTACGGCTCACCGTCGACGGGGGCATTGGGCACTGGGCATTGGCCTCTTCATGTGAAAACTCCTCAGCCAAGCGTGATCTTGCCCTCATGGGCATTTGAGACCATCTGAGGACATTTCTGGTTGCCACAACTAGGGACAGTGCTACTGGCGTCCAGTGGGTAGAGGCTGGGGATACTGTCGAACAGCCTGTGAAGATGGACAGGGCGGCCCGAGGCAGAGAATGATCCATCCTGAAGGTCAACAGCAGAAGCGAAGGACCCAGTCTGGGTGAGTCCTGCAGCCCCCTTGGTGAGGCTCAAGTGAGACCATGTGCACGAGGATTCTGAGTAAAGCTGCTGCTGCTAAGTCGCCTCAGTCGTGTCCGACTCTGTGCGACCCTACAGACGGCAGCCCATTGGGCTCCATCATCCCTGGGATTCTCCAGGCAAGAACACTGGAGTGGGTTGCCATTTCCTTCTCCAATGCATGAAAGTGAAAGGGAAGTCGCTCAGTCGTGTCTGACTCAGCGACCCCATGGACTGCAGCCTACCAGGCTCCTCTATCCATGGGAGTTTCCAGGCAAGAGTACTGGAGTGGGATGCCATTGCCTTCTCCTCTGAGTAAAGCAGAAGGCAGTTATGTTACATTTGGTAAGAAAGAGACTTCCTTATCATTTAGGTGGCATTTCATCTCTGATTGGGGGGCAAAATGGAAACAGATGGGAAGTCGTGTAAGAGCTTTCTGCTTCAGACCAAGAAGAGTGAAAGCCTGCTGGCCTTGTAGACACTCCAAATCACATGATTAAGCAAATAAATAAATAAGAAAAAGAAAAGAAATGCCTCCTCTTGCTTAAGTACACCAGAGAACTTGAACTCCGTGTGAACAAAGTGAAATGGGTACAGAAAAGCTTTAAAAGGCTCGCAAGCACTTCGACGGATAATCATTGGTAATTAGAGCATTTTACAGAATCCATTAAAGAAGCTTTAAACAAAGCTGAAATTATTTGTTGACCTTTCTCTGAAGGAGGGTAACGGTTGTGCTGACAACACTAATGCATCCGGCCTGGTCGGGGGTTTTCTTTCAAAGAAATCTTGGGCCGGGCTGGCCGCGCAAGCCCCAGCACACAGCGAACTATTGGAGGCTGACAAAAGGAGAGTGAAATTCAAGTTCAGATGTGTATTCCAGATGACTGCCCAATCTCGAGGAAGAAAACTGGCCATTTCTCACTCTGCACCCCAACTCCGGTAGGACCCCGAAGGCAGGACCTGGGACCTTGGCCCTGGAAACAGATTTTCCTGGATGGTGAAGAAGTACAGGTGGGTGGGAGCCTGGGAGAGGCAGGTAGGGGCTGTCCTGCTGTGACTGGAGTGAGGGTCAGGACCGGTCAGGCCTATCCCAAGAGAGAAGGAAGGGAGGATGTGGGGTGGGGGATTCCAGGCTGAGACCAGTGCCTTCACAAAGAAGCTTTCAAGGAAAAAACAACCAGCCAGCTTTCTGATGTGGACACAGAATGGGCCCCACAAGCACCAGTTACATCACCTTCCTCCAGGAGCCAAAGCAGAGCAAGGCCACCCATGAATCTGGATATCCCAGTGCCTCCCCAACCACTGAGTGTGCGTTACCCCATGGACTGTAGCCCGCCAGAATCCTCCATCCATGGGGTTTTCCAGGCAGGAATACCAGACTGGACTGCCATGTCCTTCTCCACCCTCACCACTTACCCATTCACTAACCAGAACAGGCAATGGCCCTGTATTGAGAACTTCCCCGTGCCAGCACTTTGGCACTAGGAGCAAAACGGTGGTGGATAAACAAAAGCTAGTCTCTGCTTTTGTTTACATGGGGTGCATAGTTAGGTAGTTTGAGATGGACGTGTACACACTGGGTATGTTTGAAATGGATAACCAATAAAGACCTACCACATAGCACAGAGAATTCTACTCAAAGTCATGTGGCAGCCTGGATGAGAGGGGAGTTTGGGGGAGAATGGATGTGTATAGCTGAATCCCTTTGTTGTCCACCTGAAATTATCACATTGTTAATTAGCTATACTCCAATACAAAATAAAATGCTAGGAAAAAAAACAAAACAAAACAGAACCTAGTGCAGTTCTGTTTAATGGATTTTACAGTGTGCCTGGTGGTCTAGCTGTGGTGGTCTAGTGTGAGGACAGGCCAGAGGAGGTCCAGGGCTCCCACTCAGGCGTGTCCCACTGGGGAATCAGCTGCTCTTCACAGGAGTGCCTGCTGCTTCCTGAGTGTCTCACTCCCTCCTATATGCTCTCCCCCATGGCTGCCACCCTGTTTCCACCGGCAGCCCCCTTCACCTGACACTCACGCTTTCCCAGGGAGTAGCCAGTGGCCTCACTTGGTTCATGAAAGACCTCACCTTTAGGTATTCTAGTTTGTTTGGATTTACAAGGTGGGCAGAGACTACCTTCTGGGCCAATTCCTAGGCTTCAAGCCATCCTGTAGATGACTGGGAGGTCAGCCACTGCTGAGCCAGCCCCGGACAAGGGAGCGGGGTCTTGTATGTTTTCCCAGGGAGCACCACCGGCATTCCACAGAGAGCCCCTTTCCCAATACACGGGTGCCAGGAGGGAAGGGTCTAGGCCAATCGAGTGGCTTCTGAGATCACTTCACATGGTCTTCAGCTGATTTTTATTTATTTGGTTTTGGTTGCACTGGGTTTTTGTTGCTGAGCAACAGCTTTCTCTAGTTGCATCAAGCGGGGACTTCCCTTGGGTGCAGTGTGAAGGCTTCTTGTTCTGGTGGCTTTTTCTTATCTCAGAGTGCAGCCTCTAGGCGTGCAGGCTTCAGCAGTTGCGGCACACAGCTTAGTTGCCCCATGTCATGTGAATCTTCCCAGACATGGGATCAAATCCTTGTCCGCTACATTGGCAGGTGGGTTCTCATCCACTGCACCACCAGGGAAGTTCCAGATGAGTTTTTCAAAATTGTACTAGTTATATTTTTATTTCAATAAAAATAACAGATCCAACTTGTGTATATCCCTTTTAAATGTATCTTAACAGCCAATTTAAATAAAAATTCTATTCTGAGACTTATATGGAAATCCAAACAAACTAGAAGACCTAAAGTGATTTTGAAAAAGAATAAAGTTGGAGCAATCACATTATCAAATTTTAAGGCTCACTCTATAGCTACAGTAATCAAGACAGTGCAGTATTGATGGAGATAAACATGAAGATCAATAAAACTGAACAAAGAACCAGAAATAGAGCCACACAAATATGCTTGACTGATGTTGACAAAAGCACAAAAGCAATTTAATCGAGGAAGGATAATCTTTTCAACAAATGATGTTGGAGCAATTGGATGTCTTGGCCAAAAAAAAAACTATGCTAAACCCACAATTTATACAAAAAGCAACTCAAAAATGGATTGTAGATTTAAATGTAAGATATAAAACTATAAAACTTTTAGAGAAAAAAAAAACGAGAGAAAAGTTTTGGGACCTAAAGTTAAGGCAAAGAGCTCTTAGATATGACACCAAAATCACAATCCATAAAGGAAAAGAGCCAATGAAATTAGACATCATTAAAACTAAATCTTTTCCTCTGCAAAAGATGCTATTAAGAACATGAAAAACAGCTTTATTGAACAGCTGGTACTGGAACAACTGGACATCCACATGCCAGAAAAATGAATCTAGACGCAAAGCTTAGACTCTTCACAAAAATTAACTCAAAGTGGATCATAGACCTAAATGCAAAATGCAAAACTATCAAACTCTTAGAAAATAGCATAGAAGAAAACTTAGATGATATTCTGGAAAAGGCAAACTACAGAGACAGTTTTTTTTAAAAAAAGACAAGTGATGGCAAACAGCTAAAGGGCCAGAAGGAGGGAGGAATAGCAGGGCACGAGCGTTCTCAGGGCACGTGTGATAAGGAAGCCTATTTTAATGATGAGCACACATCTTTGTATATTTTTCCAAATTCAAGAAAATACAGCAACAAGAATGAACACTAAGGAAAACTAGAGACTTTGAGTTGCAGTGATATGTCAGTGTAGGTTCATCAGTTGTGACAAAAGCACCATCTGATGGGGGATATCGACCCGGAGTGGGTGGGTAGGGGGCATATGGACACTCTCCCGACTTCTGCNACAAGAATGAACACTAAGGAAAACTAGAGACTTTGAGTTGCAGTGATATGTCAGTGTAGGTTCATCAGTTGTGACAAAAGCACCATCTGATGGGGGATATCGACCCGGAGTGGGTGGGTAGGGGACATATGGACACTCTCCCGACTTCTGCAGTTTTGATGTGAACATAAAACTGCTCCCCACAAAACGAAGTCTCTATTTAAAAAAAAAAAAGGAGAAAATATTTGCAAGCCATGTATCTGGCAAAAGACTAGTATTTGGAATATATAAAGAATTCTCAAAATTCAACAGTGAAAAAAATAATAATCAAATTAGAAAATGGGCAACACAAAACAGATATTCCATCCAAAGGACAGCCAGAAGGCCGTGATGTATTTGAGAAGATGCTCAATGGATCTCCCACAGGGGATGTGAACTAAAACCATGATGAGACATCACTGTGCACCTGTCAGAGTGGCTAAGATGAAATTAAAAAAAAAAAAACAGTACCAGTGCTGGCCCAGATATGAGTAAACTGCATCACCCACCAGCAGCTGGTTTGTGTGAAAAATGGGTCAGTCACTCTGAAAAATGATTTGGCAGTTTCTTATGAAATTAAACATGCACTTATTTTTTAACTTATTTTGTATTGGAGTGTAGCCGATTAACAATGTTGTGATAGTTTCAGGTGAACAGCAAAAGGACTCAGCCACACATATATGTGTATCCATTCTCGCCTAAAACCCCCTCCGGTCCAGGCTGCCACGTAACATTGAGTAGAGTTCCCTGTGCTACACGGTAGGTCCTTGTTGGTTATCAGTTTTAAATATAACAGTGTGGACATGTCGATCCCAAACTCCCTAACTATTGCCTCCCCCATCCTCCCCCAAGCCCAGCAACCATAGGTCCGTTCTCTGAATCAAACATGCATTTATTTAGACAACTCAGCAATTGCACGTTAGGGCATTTTGCCCAGAAAAATGAAATTTTATCTTCACATACGAATCCATCTATGTATGTTTATAGATACCTTCTTTGTAATAGCCAATAACTGGAAACAACCCAATTATCCTTCAACAGGTAAATAAACTGCAGTGTGTCTATACCATGGAATATAATTAAGCAATAAAGAAAAAGAGACTGGAGTGTTGATACACTCGAGTGTATCAAAAAGCATATCAAAAAGTGTCGAGTGTTGATACACTTGACAACTTGGATGAATGTCAAGGGCATTATGCTAAGTGGAAAAAAATAGTTGTACATCCTGTGTGATTCAACTTAACATGACAAAATTATAGAGATGGGAGAACAGATTAGCAGACCGGGGCATAGGGATGGAGGGTGGAGCGAGACCACGAAGGGGTCATAGTAACTGACAGTTTTATATCTTTTTTCCTTCTTTCTTTTTTATGTTATGAAAGTATGATAACACACTTACATAAGACCTGGAAAATATAGAATAGAGTTCCATATAGTTCCACTATATGTTATAATTATTTCTTAAGTAGATGAATTAAGATTTTCAGTTGGAGTTTCAATATCATACTCTCAAAAATTAATAGAATAAATAGAAAAGTAGAAGGATATAAGACTTGAAAAGCACTATGAACCAATTCAACATAAGATTTATACAGTTTTCATACAACAACAGGATACAAATTCTATTCAGTTTCCCATAGACTATAAACCAGGAGGTGACAGTTCTGTATCTTGACAGGGGCCATGTGTGATAAAATTGCATAGACTGTATTTGCACATACAAATGAATACATGCAAGAACTGGTGAAATCTGACTAAGGTCTCCACCTTAATAAATTGTATTGTCAGCTTCCCACTTCTGATATTGTACTATAGTTATTATGATGTTACCAACGAAAGAGGGTAAAGAATCTCTCTTTACCCTTTTTGTAATTATTGAAAAAAAGGTTTCCAAAGGGAAAAGTATTAATTCAATGATAGTACAGGTGACTCATTAATTCAGTAGAAAATTTGTGATAGTGACATAAGACACACCCAAGGTCTAGAAATGGATGAATTTCCTCTAGGGGTTAAGGGTCTCTGTCCCATCCAGGGGCAGAACCTTTGGGCATCCAAGCCTCAGGCACCCAGTGGACATTCAAAGCAAAATTCGAGCCCTTCTGAAGTTCTGAGGTGGTAACATTTAAAATCAAAGTGCCTCTAAGGCCAAGTGAGGCAATTTTCTAAATGGCCAGAGGCCTTGCTTAAACTCCACTGAAATGGAATTGAGTGACACAGCAGATGTCATTAGATAAGAGCAGCCCCAGCCAGAAATACCGTATTTCATCAACTCTTAAGACACACAATTGCCATAGGCACCATTATTTTTTGTTCCACTGTGAAAGAAAAATACACTGCCAATTAAACCATGATACAAATGCTTTCTTATCACTTAGAACTTTTAATTTTACTTATTGAAAGGGTTCTTTGAGACTTCTTTAGGCAAATTTTTTTATCACATATTACTATTGTGCATACATAAAAATGAAAATATAAGTGAAACAATTGATCATTATTCCTCAAACTTCTTTATACAGAATCTGACTTTTCTGTCATCAGTGTCTGGGTTTTTTCCACGGTCTCTCATCCTCCATGCATTCATCCATAACCCTGATGATGTGGCATTTCTTTAAAGAATCCACCAAAGGATTTAAAGTCCCAAGTGTTGGACTCTTCAAAGCAGACATTAGAATTGCATATGGTTTTCCTGCTTTGGTTCCCATTTCAGGATTGTTGCTAAATGTCTATGATTTGCTCAAGTTCTCCACTCCATCCCTACAACCATGACATGCATAAAGGTTACAGAAGCGTCCCATCCAATCCACGATCTTCTTCTAGCATGCTGACCCTGGTCAGTTGCATATTAGTTACATGTGTCCACTGCAGAAGGGAGCTTCAGATTTCGATGATGGTTATTTTGATGTTCACACACATGGGCAATTCAACAGTGTCATGGCCTTCATAACACAGCATGGACTGTAAGATACATTCTGATTTTACCTGTATGATCATGTGAAAAAATATCCATCTTCTAAATTGTTGTTGCTCAGTTGCTAAGTCATGTCCGACTCTTTAATACCCCCATGGACTATAGCCCACCAGGCTCCACTGTCCATGGGATTTCCCAAGCAAGAATACTGGAGTGGGTTGATATTTCCTTCTCTAGAGGCTCTTCCTGGACCAGGGATCAAACCCGCATCTCCTGCATTGGCAGGGGGATTCTTTACCACTGAGCCACTAAGGAAACCCCCCAACTTCCAAATAATGGAACACAATAAGTGGACAACTGAAATAATGTCAGATGGCCATACGTATTCTGAAGAAAACCAAAAAAAGACTTACGATCGCAATTGGCTGGGAGGAGACAGACAAAGCAAAATATTCTGAGGACAAGATATTTGAGAAGAGTCTCAAAAATAAAAAGTCATTAGCCAATGGAAAATCTGGGGAAATTGCCCCCTACTGTATCTGCAAGAGAAGTTAGGTTATGCTCAGAAAAAAACAACCTCCAAGTTTCTTTGTTGTAAGAAATAAAGATTTGTTTCCAATTTACGCTTGGTGTCCATAAGCCTGTAGGCTGCAATATATCTTTCTCACTTCAAGACCCAAGGTTGATGGAGAAAACACTATCTGGAAGATCTCCAGTTGCCATGGCAAAGAGAAAGGATGGGGGTAAATTTCATGCAGATTGTGCAAGTTTCTGCCCAGAAACGACACATGTTTCTCTGCCCATGATGTGAAAGCAAGTTACTGGGGCCACCTAGCTTCCAGGGGGTGGGGAGAGGAGTGCCATCTACCACGTGCTTCTGAGAAAAACTAAAAAGACATGGTGAACAGCAGAAATGGTGACCACACAGACAGGCAGAGGAGCCAGCACCAAAGCAGTGGACTACAGAGAAGCATGGTGACTGGGGAGACAGGGGGAGGCCAAGGAGACTGGACCAGTGGGGATGGAGGGACAGGAGGCAGAAGGACACAGCACCCTAAAAAGCACAGAGACAGTTCTAAAGCCCAGCCATGCTCTAGAAACCACCATTTCATCCTATGACCCTGAATGCCTGTAGACAGAATTAAGCAACTAATTGTATAATGAGGTGGTTGAATTACACCTAATTTGCACAAACGCTTTTGTTGAACAAACAGCACAAAGCCAGAAGGTGGTTTTCCATCATTTAATTAATCTTCCAAAATGCTCCAAAACCACTGTTAATCACCATTTTAAAATAATACATGGAATATGTCCTTAAATACTTTACCATGTCTTGGCATTAATCCTGCAACTAAATCTACTGAGTCACTGATAACACATTTGACACCTAGCGCCTGGGAATTGGGAACTAAGGCATGTCTGGAAGCAGGTGACCAATGAGTGAAGCCCAGTGGGTGTTACTGACTTTCTTTGGGATGTCCTGAGAGGGAGTGAGGGTACTGGCTCTGCAAGGAGGGTGGGCACAGAGGTGATGCAGGCATTAAAATGAAGGGCTTGGGGTTCCACACAGGTCAGAGGGACTCTGTTTTAGAATAACAAGCTGTGCCTAAAAGAACCTACAGGAACTTTCTGATCCTCCACTCAGCACTGGGCTGCTATAAATGCTCTGTGGATGCTGCTCCCCTCTGGAGACTCTGCCAGGATGTGGCTGTGTTGGTGATGCTGTCAAAATCAAGGATTGAAAACTGCAGGTGGGTTGTTTCTTCACAATTTCCACTCAACACAAGCACCCTTTTGCCCTAACCCCGTTTAACTGCTGAGGAGCTAACAGAAACTTCCGGGGGATGGAGTGCGGACCAGGAGCCCAGCTTTGATAGCCCCATAAAGTTTGAGCCACCAAGAGAATCTGAAAAGACTGAGTTTGGGGTTGAACACTTCTTGGAACCCAGAAACATCAGGCAATATCACTGCCCCTCCTCTTCATCCCAACCTTATCAGTGGACAGAAATGAAGAGGGATTTATCACACAAAATAGAAAAATGTCATGGAAATGGAAATGTTTTGACACGGACAGCTATGCTTCATTGATTCACTCCCAAAGAAAGGGGGTTTCTAGAGCACATCTCAAAGGCATATTAGCATATATGACATGCCAACAACCTGGAAATGGCTGTCTCAGGATGAAAGTTTTTACTTTTGTTGTTCAGTCGCTAAGTCGTGTCCGACGCTTTGCAGCCCCATAGACTGCAGCACACCAGGCTTCCCTGTCCTTCACTGTCTCCTGGAGTTTGCTCAAACTCATGTTCACTGAGTCGGTTATGCCATCCAACTTCTGTAAGAGAAAACCAAAATAATAATAGTTAAGTGAAAGTCGTGTCTGACTCTTTGAGACCCCATAGACTATACAGTCCATGGAATTCTCCAGGCCAGAATACTGGAGTGGGTAGCCTTTCCCTTCTTCAGGGGATCTTCCCAACCCAGGGATCGAACCCAGGTCTCCCTCATTGCAGGTGGATTCTTTACTACCTGAGCCACAAGGGAAACCCAATAAAAAATAACAATTGCTTAAGCAAAATGAATGTTTATTTTTCTGCTGTATAACAGTTCTAACACTGGCAAACATGGGTGACAGATCAGAGAGCTGGGGCTCTTCTAAATGGTTGGTATGCTTTCCTGGCTTATGTCCTGCCCAAGTGACCCAAGATGGCACACCGTCCCCTTTCTAGATGGACAAAAGAATGAGAGGCAGGCACACTCCTTCCCTGTAAGGGCTTGGCTTAGAAAGTGTATATCTCATTCTCTTCACAGCTCTTTGGTCAGAATTTAGCCATAGGGCCATATCTAGCTGCAAGAGAAGATGAAATGTCTTATTTTTATTCTGGGTGACCAGGTGTTCTTATAAAAACCAGGGAATCAGTTACCCTGAGATACAAAGGAAACATGATATAGGGCAACCCACAGGCTGTGCCACAACACCCTCTGGGAGTGTGGAGTCTGCCGGGGCAGAAAAGCACATGGCTGGATTCCAACATTTCATCCTAGAATGAGCCAAACACCTATAAAACGGAAGTCTAGAGGAGCGGGGAGTTTGGGGACTTGTATCCAGAGGGAGCTACAGGATCTACCGCAAAGGATAGTCAAAGGCTTAACATGAACTCAAGAGGACAGGGACAAGCTGGGTGGAGGAAGGCAGCATGGGTTCCAGGGTCACAGACCAGAGCTTGAACCCTGCCCCACCACATACTTTCAGGATGATTGTGGAAAGCAGGACTCAAAAGAGACAGCTCCACCCCAGCCAAGATTCCAGACCCCTGCTTATTTGATCAAACATCAAAATGGCAACATTTCATTCTTTTTACTGGCTGAGTAGTATCCCATTGTGTTTCTGTGTGTGTGTGTGTATGTATATACATGCACCATATATATACTCTCTATATATGCACCATATATATATATATATACCATACATATATACACCACATATATATATGGTATATAAAGAAGATGTGGTGTATATACACACCACATACACCACATCTTCTTTATCCATTCCTCTATTGATATAGTCTTAGGTTGCTTCCTTATCTTGGCAGTTATGAATAACACTACTATGAACACTAGATGCATATATCTTTTCAAAGAGACAGAAATTATTTTAGCCCCATTTGCAAGAGAGGAAACTGAGGTACAAAGATGTGAAATGATTTTCCCAAGGTTCTAGAGCTGCTCAGAGTTGAAATGACAGTGCAAGCTGTGTGGCTTTGAGCTGTCAGAGGCAGGAATGTTGATGTTCCCAGCCTATCCTCACTGTACAGATGAGCAAAGAGAGACTGGGAGCCTTGGAGTCCCACAGCGAGTTTGCAGTGAGTCAAGTGGGTCTTGGGTTGAGATAATGATGACCACAAGCCTTCCAGCCACGGCCTACAGTGCAACTGATGGTTTCCTCTCATCTTTCCCAGAAGGCAGGGAAGCCAGGGTCCCACTGCTGAGCTTCCACAAGCAGGCTGCTCCAGCAGAAATGCCACAAATTCCATTTGTTTAAAGGCCAGAAGAGAGAAAAGCAGACCGAAAGTCCAACAGAGATTGTCCATGTATTCACCGATCATCTGGCCTCTTCAAGATGCCAGCCACTGTCCTTGGTGCTGGGTGAGCAAGATGCACACGGTCCCTGCAAAGTGGTCAGCACAAGAATCAAAATCAGACCGTTGCTGTTGTTGTTTAGTTGTTAAGTCATGTCCGACTCTTTGCAACCCCATGGACTCTAGCCCACCAGTTTCCTCTTCCCGTGGGATTTCCTAGGCAATTTTACTCGAGTGGGTTGCCATTTCCTTCTCCAGGGGAATCTTTCCAACTCAGGGATCGAACCCATGTTAGCAGGAGGATTCTTTACCACTGAGCCCCCAGGGAAACCCAAGACCATTGTAAGTGATCAAAGCAAGGTAGGTGAACCACAGGAGTAAATCCTATCACGTGGATGGAAGAAGCCTTTCTGGCCTGGGTCCTGCCTTGTCAAGGCCTGTGGGGGACTGCAATTGGGGGTCTACTAGCTGCTGCTGTCACTATCCTCTGTCCAGGCCTCACTGTCCATGTGAGAGGGGTCTGGGGTGGCCTCCCAAGCCCTGGGAAGCCAGCATGAAGGCATACCCAAGACATCCCTCAGGCACCAGGAAAGAGTCTGGGCTTCACCTTGTCCCCACATCAGAATACCATCCTCTCTGCTGACCTCAGTGACCCCAGCTTCATGGCAATGATACTCTAATCTCTAGAAGCTGAGAATCAGCAGAATGGATGCTTAGCAAGACCTGAAGGACGAAGGTGTGAGGTCTCCAGCCAGCACCATCCTCTGCCACCAATTTCCCTCCCTCTCTGAATCCTGCTTTCCAAACTTTAGAATGAAAGATGGAAGAGAGATGCTTTTGTGGGTCCCCTTCCCATCCTGGAGGCTGACCCATGCTTATTCCTTCCCAGTTCAGCCATCTGTGGTCCCTGCCTGCCGCGTGCCCAGCCCTGCATTCTTAACTGGACATAGATGTTTGGCTTCCCTCTTCCCACTTGGCAGCTGTCAAATGGAGCCACACATGAGGCCACTGGCCTGCCCATGGGCAGGGCTGTCTGGTTCTGCACGGAGGTGCCTGTGTGCAGATCTGCATTAGCCTGCATAGCTTTAAATCACCTCGAAAATTGACTTTGGAGGAGAGCTTGACAGGTGAGGTGTGTTTTCCTATTGGAAAAACAAGCAGAGCAACAGCCCAAGGCAACCCCACGGAAGTCATGCAGGACTTGAGGTTGAATAGGCCCTAACAGATCAGTTGAGAAGCTTCCAGCTGCGGTCAGCAGCACAAGGGGACCCTGTCAGGTCCTGGGGCCCTCAGCGGAGCCGAACCCCAGCCCAGCAGGGTCTTGCCTGGCTCGCTGGGGCCTGTGTGGCTGCAAAAGCAGCCTTTCACCCCTCACTGGCTCTCCTTCCTCCAGTCAATGCCTGGTTGAGATAAAGTTGAGAGTTTGCCGAGGATTTGGGTCAATTCACCAGTTTAACAATTTAGCAGTTTACAAATAAAGAACCCAGAATGGAGAAAGGTGTTTCCAGAAGGCACACAAATGCACCAGAAGAACACGATAAGATGCTTCACCTCTAGGATTGCCAAGAGATAAACATGTGAACGTGAGATCGCAACAAAGTAAAATATTGCTGACACTTGGGGTGCAGGGGTTGGGGGGAGACAGGCTTTCCCCTGCCCCACTGATAGGCATGGAAATTGGTCAACCTTTTGGAGTCCAACTTGGCACTGTTGGAAAAGCAATCAATCATCTCAGAATTTTTTTCCCAACATCATGATCAGACAAACTCACAATGTGTTTGTACCATATGGTTTGTTGAAGCCAGAAAATGCCCCCTGAAAAAAGTTAAAACCCTTGGATGGACCTAGGGATGATCATACTAAGTAAGTCAGACAAAGACAAATATCATATGATATCACTCATATGTGGAATCTGACTTTTTAAATAATATAAATGAACTTATTTACAAAACAGAAACAGACTCCCAGATTTCAAAAAAAAATTATGGTTACCAAAGGGGAAACATGGCAGGGACGAATAAATTAGGAGCTTGGGATTAACATACACACACTACTGTATATAACACAGATAACCAACAAGGACCTACTGTATAGCACAAGGGAACTCTACTCAATATTCTATAATACCCTATAGAGGAAAATAATCTGCAGAAGAATGAATATATGTATATCTATAACTGAATCACTATGCTCTACACCTGAAACTAACACAACATTGTAAATCAACCGTATTCCAATAAAAATGTTTTTAAAAGTTAAAGCCCCCAAAAAAGGCTTGACCAGCTTCATCACAGGACATGCACACAATGAAATGTGACACAGTCATATAAAATGCTGGTATGCTCTACATTATCGGGCTGAGAAAGAAAGACACTGCTATTAGAGTAGTGAGTGAGAAAATAGCAAGTTTCAGAGCAGAGCACAATGACAATCATGTTTGTGCAAAATTGCTCCTGCAACGGAGTGTACGAGTGCCGTGTGCAGTCAGACCCTGCAGATGACAGGGCCGCAGTGTTATCCTCTGGGGGAAGATCTGGAGAGATTTTAGTGTTCCTCTTTATACTTCTCCCATGTGGTTTGAATTCTTTGCAAGGATCATGTATCATTTTTATAATCAGGAAAAGTACAATTAAAATCAGGTTCCATTTGAAGAAGGGAGGGAATTCAGTAAGGCACAAAGAATCAGGCTGTGGCCATGCCTGAGTGGGAGGTAAACTGGCCCCACACCTCCCTGAACCAGGACCCTGCAAGGCCACCCTACCCACTCACCCCAGCACACCCCCTAACCGCCTGCACCTGCTGCCTCAGACCTTCCACTACTGCCCCCCGAGTCCAGCCACCAACACACACACACACACATGCACCAGTTGCCACATGCGCCAGGGAGCAGGGCCCCCTGCTCTCCCTGAGGGCCCCATAAAGACCCTTCACATGCATGGGTCTGGGAAGTGCAGGACGAAGAGGTGAGGATCACCCTTGGGGCATCATTCAGGGTGGGTCAGGAAACCTAATGAAAGCCAGGTTTCTGGAGCCAGTCTGGCCAGATGAGCATCAGTGAGCAAGGAACTCCATCTCCGCTTCCATCCAGATCACATCAGGTGATTCCAAGAGCAGATGCACAAGAAGGCTGAGCACAGTGTCCACACCAGGGCCTGGGCTTCATGCGGGAGCAGATGGTAAGAAGGAATCACTATCATTATTAGGCCTGTGGTTCCTGCCCCCTCCCAAGGAACTCGAGACTGGCTGGAGGCGAACCTTAAGTACCTGGGGACTGGGCGTCAGCCACCAGGGACCTGGGCTGTGGGTGGGGAACCCAGAGATGCTGGGAGGTCAGCAGAAACACAGCATCACTGCACCCCACTCACCCTCCCACAAGCTTCCAAATGGAGACTGAGAACCTCCCGTGCACCCCACTCTTCACACTCAGCTCTCCTGGGCCTCCCAGAAACCTGGGAGGTGACCAGGACTCTCCTTTCAGGGAGGGAATAGCACCCGAGTGACAGCGATGTAACAGGACTGGGAAATGCAGACAGGGTTTCCACCTGGATTCTGGGTCCCGAGTCCTAAAGGCGGACACCTGGGAAAGGTCCTGACCTTTCGTCTAAGGACCATTAACAGACCTCTTAAACCCTCAAATTACAGATGTTTTCCTACCCAGGGTGAATTAGGGGCATTTTTCTGAGGCTCAGATTTGGATTAATCCATCCCCCAGTGGCCTTCAAGGTCACTGTCAAGCTCTGGGAGAGAAAATATCTTGCTTTTTTTTTTTTTTNTGGAGAGCTAAGGGAAGTTAGACGGTTGAGAAACTTCCCATTTACAAATCATGGCTGAAATAAGGTTCTTTCCATGGTCTTCCAAGGCAGAGATGGTGGCTTTTTTTTTTTTTTGGTTGTTTTTTGGCTTTGGAAAGTCCCGAGGATCAAGCGTTGCAATAGTGAAGATAAAAACTCCGGTTCCAGCCTCCCACTTCTTTAAAGACTCATTTCTCTACTCCCCAAACCTCCAGACTACTCTGGGCTTCACTTCAATTCAATCCCAACCACTTAAGTCAACTCCTGTGAGAGATTACTCCTTTCAACATCTCTCTCTCTTATACTCATGGAGATGGACAGTTTCTGCTGACTCTGCCAGGGATGCTATTTTATTCAGTTCTTTGGGCATTTTCTCTTAGAATTTCCAGATGGAATTACCACGTGACACTAGCTATTCTCAGCCATGATATTCACAGATTATCACTCACCACACACCTAGAAAACTCTCTGTGGGTTTGAGATGAGCCTAAATTTGATTTCTTCTGTTACTGCAGAACTAGGTCACTCTAATTCTAGGTCACGCTAATTCTCATTAAGCCTTTGTGTTTATGGCCAAAACTGACTTGTAAGTCACTAGTTAATCTTTCTGGCTAAGAGCTGAAAAGGGGAAATATTAAATATCATGAATTAAGAATTTCACTGCAAGTGCTAGATTCTCTTTTCTGAAGAAGAGAGGGTCCAGCAAAGGATAGTTGAACAATCTGGGTTGATATGTACTTGGTATGAGAAGTGAATGGTTTTGGTAACTACGGCAAAGGTAAATTCAGAAGTTTGGACAGAAAGAATTTTCCCCTAAGAGAATCAAATCATAATGCTATAATTTACCTTGATATAGCTCAAGACTAGGGGCATAAATGGACACTATAGGAAAATGGATATAATAGGGAGGGGCTAGAAATAAAGTCTGCCAAAGTGGGACAGAGTAGGTGTAGGGAAGAGGAAGGGGAGAGAGGGAAGAGTGGATGGCCCATACTGCAGGGCAGAAAATAAGTCAGATGGGCAAGCAAGGACCTGTTGCTAAGGGAACAATGACATTGGTTTATAGTCCATGCAAGTCATTAGCAGTGGAGCACCAAGATTGGCAATCACAGATTGGTAGTTGAGGGGTACATGATGACTGGTTATCAGAAATCCAGACACACCTCACCCCCCACAGGTAGTATCCCACAGGCAGTATGGGGACATCTGTTAGCCATGGAGCACACCCCAGACACTAAGAGAGTCTGGGTGAGACTTTAGGGTGAGATGCTGAGGGAGAGGGGTGGAGGGAGTGATGGCAGAGAGGATTTTCTGGGGAGAGAAAAGCTGGGTCTTGCCTTGGAAGAACTAACATATCGGGCAGGTTTCCAGGACAGATACTCAGAGAATGAGGCAAAGGCAACACAGAAATAAGATCCAAGGTTGGCAGTTGGTCTTGGTCCAGGACTTAGTGCAATTTGACACTGACATCAAGAGGTGGGGAAAGGGTTCCCCAGACCCTCCTGGCCTGGGATTAGATCGACCTTGGGAGCTGGGGTGGGGCTGCACTTAGATGGAAGTCAAGTGACATCAAGTAAAAGGAGAAGAGGGCGAAGGGCCTAGGAAATAACAAAGAGTATATTCTAGTTTTATGATCCTGAAAAAAAAAAAAANATATATACACCACATATATATATGGTATATAAAGAAGATGTGGTGTATATACACACCACATACACCACATCTTCTTTATCCATTCCTCTATTGATATAGTCTTAGGTTGCTTCCTTATCTTGGCAGTTATGAATAACACTACTATGAACACTAGATGCATATATCTTTTCAAAGAGACAGAAATTATTTTAGCCCCATTTGCAAGAGAGGAAACTGAGGTACAAAGATGTGAAATGATTTTCCCAAGGTTCTAGAGCTGCTCAGAGTTGAAATGACAGTGCAAGCTGTGTGGCTTTGAGCTGTCAGAGGCAGGAATGTTGATGTTCCCAGCCTATCCTCACTGTACAGATGAGCAAAGAGAGACTGGGAGCCTTGGAGTCCCACAGCGAGTTTGCAGTGAGTCAAGTGGGTCTTGGGTTGAGATAATGATGACCACAAGCCTTCCAGCCACGGCCTACAGTGCAACTGATGGTTTCCTCTCATCTTTCCCAGAAGGCAGGGAAGCCAGGGTCCCACTGCTGAGCTTCCACAAGCAGGCTGCTCCAGCAGAAATGCCACAAATTCCATTTGTTTAAAGGCCAGAAGAGAGAAAAGCAGACCGAAAGTCCAACAGAGATTGTCCATGTATTCACCGATCATCTGGCCTCTTCAAGATGCCAGCCACTGTCCTTGGTGCTGGGTGAGCAAGATGCACACGGTCCCTGCAAAGTGGTCAGCACAAGAATCAAAATCAGACCGTTGCTGTTGTTGTTTAGTTGTTAAGTCATGTCCGACTCTTTGCAACCCCATGGACTCTAGCCCACCAGTTTCCTCTTCCCGTGGGATTTCCTAGGCAATTTTACTCGAGTGGGTTGCCATTTCCTTCTCCAGGGGAATCTTTCCAACTCAGGGATCGAACCCATGTTAGCAGGAGGATTCTTTACCACTGAGCCCCCAGGGAAACCCAAGACCATTGTAAGTGATCAAAGCAAGGTAGGTGAACCACAGGAGTAAATCCTATCACGTGGATGGAAGAAGCCTTTCTGGCCTGGGTCCTGCCTTGTCAAGGCCTGTGGGGGACTGCAATTGGGGGTCTACTGGCTGCTGCTGTCACTATCCTCTGTCCAGGCCTCACTGTCCATGTGAGAGGGGTCTGGGGTGGCCTCCCAAGCCCTGGGAAGCCAGCATGAAGGCATACCCAAGACATCCCTCAGGCACCAGGAAAGAGTCTGGGCTTCACCTTGTCCCCACATCAGAATACCATCCTCTCTGCTGACCTCAGTGACCCCAGCTTCATGGCAATGATACTCTAATCTCTAGAAGCTGAGAATCAGCAGAATGGATGCTTAGCAAGACCTGAAGGACGAAGGTGTGAGGTCTCCAGCCAGCACCATCCTCTGCCACCAATTTCCCTCCCTCTCTGAATCCTGCTTTCCAAACTTTAGAATGAAAGATGGAAGAGAGATGCTTTTGTGGGTCCCCTTCCCATCCTGGAGGCTGACCCATGCTTATTCCTTCCCAGTTCAGCCATCTGTGGTCCCTGCCTGCCGCGTGCCCAGCCCTGCATTCTTAACTGGACATAGATGTTTGGCTTCCCTCTTCCCACTTGGCAGCTGTCAAATGGAGCCACACATGAGGCCACTGGCCTGCCCATGGGCAGGGCTGTCTGGTTCTGCACGGAGGTGCCTGTGTGCAGATCTGCATTAGCCTGCATAGCTTTAAATCACCTTGAAAATTGACTTTGGAGGAGAGCTTGACAGGTGAGGTGTGTTTTCCTATTGGAAAAACAAGCAGAGCAACAGCCCAAGGCAACCCCACGGAAGTCATGCAGGACTTGAGGTTGAATAGGCCCTAACAGATCAGTTGAGAAGCTTCCAGCTGCGGTCAGCAGCACAAGGGGACCCTGTCAGGTCCTGGGACCCTCAGCGGAGCCGAACCCCAGCCCAGCAGGGTCTTGCCTGGCTCGCTGGGGCCTGTGTGGCTGCAAAAGCAGCCTTTCACCCCTCACTGGCTCTCCTTCCTCCAGTCAATGCCTGGTTGAGATAAAGTTGAGAGTTTGCCGAGGATTTGGGTCAATTCACCAGTTTAACAATTTAGCAGTTTACAAATAAAGAACCCAGAATGGAGAAAGGTGTTTCCAGAAGGCACACAAATGCACCAGAAGAACACGATAAGATGCTTCACCTCTAGGATTGCCAAGAGATAAACATGTGAACGTGAGATCGCAACAAAGTAAAATATTGCTGACACTTGGGGTGCAGGGGTTGGGGGGAGACAGGCTTTCCCCTGCCCCACTGATAGGCATGGAAATTGGTCAACCTTTTGGAGTCCAACTTGGCACTGTTGGAAAAGCAATCAATCATCTCAGAATTTTTTTCCCAACATCATGATCAGACAAACTCACAATGTGTTTGTACCATATGGTTTGTTGAAGCCAGAAAATGCCCCCTGAAAAAAGTTAAAACCCTTGGATGGACCTAGGGATGATCATACTAAGTAAGTCAGACAAAGACAAATATCATATGATATCACTCATATGTGGAATCTGACTTTTTAAATAATATAAATGAACTTATTTACAAAACAGAAACAGACTCCCAGATTTCAAAAAAAAATTATGGTTACCAAAGGGGAAACATGGCAGGGACGAATAAATTAGGAGCTTGGGATTAACATACACACACTACTGTATATAACACAGATAACCAACAAGGACCTACTGTATAGCACAAGGGAACTCTACTCAATATTCTATAATACCCTATAGAGGAAAATAATCTGCAGAAGAATGAATATATGTATATCTATAACTGAATCACTATGCTCTACACCTGAAACTAACACAACATTGTAAATCAACCGTATTCCAATAAAAATGTTTTTAAAAGTTAAAGCCCCCAAAAAAGGCTTGACCAGCTTCATCACAGGACATGCACACAATGAAATGTGACACAGTCATATAAAATGCTGGTATGCTCTACATTATCTGGCTGAGAAAGAAAGACACTGCTATTAGAGTAGTGAGTGAGAAAATAGCAAGTTTCAGAGCAGAGCACAATGACAATCATGTTTGTGCAAAATTGCTCCTGCAACGGAGTGTACGAGTGCCGTGTGCAGTCAGACCCTGCAGATGACAGGGCCGCAGTGTTATCCTCTGGGGGAAGATCTGGAGAGATTTTAGTGTTCCTCTTTATACTTCTCCCATGTGGTTTGAATTCTTTGCAAGGATCATGTATCATTTTTATAATCAGGAAAAGTACAATTAAAATCAGGTTCCATTTGAAGAAGGGAGGGAATTCAGTAAGGCACAAAGAATCAGGCTGTGGCCATGCCTGAGTGGGAGGTAAACTGGCCCCACACCTCCCTGAACCAGGACCCTGCAAGGCCACCCTACCCACTCACCCCAGCACACCCCCTAACCGCCTGCACCTGCTGCCTCAGACCTTCCACTACTGCCCCCCGAGTCCAGCCACCAACACACACACACACACATGCACCGGTTGCCACATGCGCCAGGGAGCAGGGCCCCCTGCTCTCCCTGAGGGCCCCATAAAGACCCTTCACATGCATGGGTCTGGGAAGTGCAGGACGAAGAGGTGAGGATCACCCTTGGGGCATCATTCAGGGTGGGTCAGGAAACCTAATGAAAGCCAGGTTTCTGGAGCCAGTCTGGCCAGATGAGCATCAGTGAGCAAGGAACTCCATCTCCGCTTCCATCCAGATCACATCAGGTGATTCCAAGAGCAGATGCACAAGAAGGCTGAGCACAGTGTCCACACCAGGGCCTGGGCTTCATGCGGGAGCAGATGGTAAGAAGGAATCACTATCATTATTAGGCCTGTGGTTCCTGCCCCCTCCCAAGGAACTCGAGACTGGCTGGAGGCGAACCTTAAGTACCTGGGGACTGGGCGTCAGCCACCAGGGACCTGGGCTGTGGGTGGGGAACCCAGAGATGCTGGGAGGTCAGCAGAAACACAGCATCACTGCACCCCACTCACCCTCCCACAAGCTTCCAAATGGAGACTGAGAACCTCCCGTGCACCCCACTCTTCACACTCAGCTCTCCTGGGCCTCCCAGAAACCTGGGAGGTGACCAGGACTCTCCTTTCAGGGAGGGAATAGCACCCGAGTGACAGCGATGTAACAGGACTGGGAAATGCAGACAGGGTTTCCACCTGGATTCTGGGTCCCGAGTCCTAAAGGCGGACACCTGGGAAAGGTCCTGACCTTTCGTCTAAGGACCATTAACAGACCTCTTAAACCCTCAAATTACAGATGTTTTCCTACCCAGGGTGAATTAGGGGCATTTTTCTGAGGCTCAGATTTGGATTAATCCATCCCCCAGTGGCCTTCAAGGTCACTGTCAAGCTCTGGGAGAGAAAATATCTTGCTTTTTTTTTTTTTTTTTTTAGAAATTTTTCTTTATCTACTTTTGGCTGCATTGGGTCTTAGTTTTAGCAAGTGGGATCTTTATTGTGGTGCGTGGGCGTCTCTCTAGTTGAGGCATACAGGCTCTGTATTTGTGGCATGTAGGCTAACCTGCCTGCAGCCATGTGGGATCTTAGTTTCCTGGCCAGGGATTGAACCCACGTCTCCTGCATCATGAGGCAGATTCTTAACCACTGGACCACCAGAAAAGATCTGAGAACATTCCTTGCTCTTGTACATTGGGAGGAGTTGAGCACATCTGCAGTCCCAGGGCATATCCACAGGGCCTGTCTTATTCACTAAGTTGGGGGAGCCAAAGTCCCCAGACAACCGGGTGTTCACCACCCCTCAACTTTGTGTGGGGTGGAAGGAGATGAGTCAGGTGACCACCTGCTCAGGTTTGAAGGAAAACGGAGGGTGTGTAGAGATGGGGGCAATGGTCAACTCTTTGAAAAGATTTCAAGTCAAGGGGAACAGAGAAATAGGGTGATGGTAATGGAGAACGTGGATGGAGATTAGTCCTTTTATTTCAAGATGACAGAAATAATATTGAGTGATAAACAGCTTGGGAAGAGGGGAACTGACAACTCGGAAGAGTGAGGAGCAAGCCAGATACACACACATGGAAGAGCTGGCCATTGATGGGAACACAGACTGTTTAAGCAATTGCATTAGCTAAAGAAATCCGTTACTTTCTAGCATGGATAATGATTAAAAGTAATTTCTCACCAAGCGTGCTCTGCCAGCCAGGAACGTGTCCATAGGGACACTCAACAAACATTTATTGATGGATTGGTTTTCAAGTACAGTTCCTCCTGAACTTGAACACACGGAGGTTCATGTATAATTGGAAGCATCTCATCACCTCCACTTAGTAAGCCAACGTCCCAACAACAGTTTGCTCTCAATCTTGCTCTCAGTCCAGTCAGCCCGGCCCCAGTTTAAATGATCACTTCCAAACTGGTGAGGCCTGAATTAATGAGAGTTTACTGTCTTCATGGCTTTAGATGAAAATCAGTGCTGTGCTGTACCCAAATGCAGGTTGATGGAAAACAGTTGGGGAAGTACAAACTCATCAGCCACTCTCTCGTATGTTCCTTTGAGGCACCGGTCAAGGCCTCTGTACCTTCTTGTGCTTTTCCACAGCTTGTTGGCATACCTGAGATGCACCTGTCAGAAACTGTAGCCCTGACACCTGTTACCCTGTCTTGGGGAGAACCTGAGGCCATCACTGTCAAAACCAGTGTTCTCCTCAAGAGGACTTATTCCAAAAGTACAGCCTTTAGGGCAGGGGTTCTCAAGCTTAGGTGGACGTGAATCACCTGTGAATCTCCATGAAGAGCAGGGCCTGGGGGCAGAGTTGAGATTCCACCAATGCTGCTAATCGGGGACCACTTTCAGAAGAACAGGGCACTGAGGATGCGCTGATCTGCAAGTAACAGCAGCCGGCTCACCAGATCAGCTGAAAGGAGAAGGATTTGTTTTTCTCTCACTTTACAAGAGACCGCCACAGCAGGGCAGAGCTAGGGATGGCAAACTCAGAGCCCCTATCGAGGGCCTGAGTCCTTTCTTTCTCTCCCTCTGGTCTTGCAGCCCTGTAGTGCAAGCTTTGTCTTCAGGCTGTCACGGTCTCAAGATGGCCAAAGCTATCCCAGAAGTTATATCCAGTCCCGACAGCACCCAGCCAAACACAAGAGACTGGACCTTCATTGTTAGATAAACCCTTCCCAAGGGCCCTGATGGATAGCTTTGGTGCCTCATTAGCCAGACCTAAGACACTTGCTCCCTGAAGCTAGCGCTGGTCAGAGTAATGGGCTTGTCCAAGCTGAGTGGCCCTAATCAGAATTCAAGCCCATAGTGGGGATGGGATTGTTACCCCTGAACACATTCCTGACTTGGAGGGTGGGCACCCACACTGAATAGTTTCCACCACCAAGGATGAGGTGAGCTGGCCAACAAAGCCTGTTGCAGCAACAAGTGCTGCATCCTAGGCTGGGCCTTGCCAAGGGGCCACGCCTTTCTGTGGAGGAAACAGAGCATCACAGGGAGGTGGCCTGACTGAGCCCTGTCTTCTGACCCTAAGCTCAGTGTTGCTTTGCATCACCTCCTCCCAGCCCAGATGGGAAGCCCGTGAGGGAAGGAGACCCTCCAGGCATGCTGTACCCATCAAGGTCTCTGACAACATGGCTGTGCTCCCTTCAACACATTGTTCCTCCCCATCAGAGGGTTTGTGTGCATGCTAAGTCACTTCAGTCATGTCCGACTCTTTGCAACCCCATGGACTGCGGTGCACCAGGCTTCTCTGTCCACGGGCTTCTCCAGGCAAGACTACTGGAGTGGGTTGCCATACCCTCCTCCAGGGCATCTTCCTGACCCAGGGATCGAACCTGTGTCTCCTGCATTGGCAGGCAAGACTTTACCGCTTAGCCACTGGGGAAGGCCATCTGAGGGTTTAGGGTCAACAAAAGTCAGCTCAACCACTAATCACGACTGTGAAGTCTGAATGATCACAGAGCTTGAATCACTAACCCAGAGACAGATGGCGAGTCGGGAACACAAAAACAAACCCTGCGTGGCGTGTTGCCGAGGGACAAGAGAGGTGACAATGTTATTCACAACAGAGAAGTGTAGCCAGCTGTGCTTCTAGCCCGCCCATCCTAACCCAAGGCCAGGCGAGGCCACCAACACAGTGACCATTCTTCTTTGCCAATGGGGCCTGAGCCACGACCCTGGGGGCTCACGTTACAGGACACACATACAGACAGCCCTGTGTCTGCCTCCCGCTCGGAAACTTATGAAAAGAAACAGCCATAGGAAGAAAGTTTATTTTTCCTGAGTTGTTGGCCAATCAGCCGACGTTACCACCAACACAGATTATTTGGCATCACAGGCCTTCCCTCCCCTGCTCCTAGCTCCACACACCTGAACCAACACCACTGACCATCAGGGGGAATATGGACACAGGCAATCCAGGCAGAAGGAAGGTCTTTGCTGCCTCCTCTCATGTACCAAGCTAGTGGCACATGGATAATGAAGTCGAAACTTCACTATTCTTTCAAATGGCCCCCACTTCAAAGATACTTTGCAATTTCTTAATCTGGGTCTGTTCCGTGAACAAGCAGCTTGGGCAGAACCCAGAGGTTGTCCGTAAGGAAGAGACCCAGGGCAGAGATGTCCACAGGAAAACAAGACCCTGCTGCTACTTGCTGACTCGGGCAGCTTCGAGAAGCCCACCACCCCCCTAGGAATGGATGAGTGGCCCTCTCCCCTCCACTGTGTGGACCCTGCCACTGGAGCCCACTGCCCTGTACCCTGCTTCCTTCTTGCTGGAGCTGCTAATTTGCTCCACAAAACCATCCTTCCCAGATAATACCTTGGACCACTGTGGAACCCTCCTCTCCATCATCACACCAGACCATGCACAGAAACCCTCCCCTCTCCCACCCCACCCTTACAAAAGTTCTTAGCTCACGTCATTTCAGCAGGACTGGATGTTCAGGTCTGAAAGGCGCCTCTGAATATGCAAGTGGTATTTGCCCAACAATTATTTGCTATGCATAAGATGTCCATGCACGGCTGGTGATTTTCTTGAATAAACAGATGTCCCAAACTTCCTTCCTCTCGCTGTGTTAAACCCCATGTCTGGGCCCATCTGTGTGTATGCACGACTCTTCAGGGACAGCTGCCTCTGGGCCAGGAGGTGGGGGAGAGGAGACACAGTCTGGGGAACAGGGCTTCAACCCCCAGGGCAGATGGAAATTTCCAAGGGACTTTGTGTAATTTCCTCCTTGACAAAGGAAAAAAAAATGAAGCACTGTGACCCCTCTCCTGCGTGGCTGGCTAGGCTGCTATGAGAGGAAATGAAAGACATGGCTATTTTGAAAATTATAAGCTGTGACCTCCAACTGGAAGATACAGAAAATGACAGTGGGCATCTTAAAAGACACCATCAAGCCTCCATGGGAAGATTCTGGATCCTGTAGGGCCTTCCCAGGATGACTTCCATGATACTGAAGAGCAGAGGCAGAATGACAAGATAATAGTAAAAATAATAGTCCGCACTTACTGGGTCAGACCCAGCTTGCTGGGCTAAGTGCCTTTTGTGCAATAGCTCACAGCGTTCTCACCACATTTGAAGTCATTATTATTAAAGCTTCCATCTCACAGAGCAACTCTACGAGGTCAGGAAGCTGTTATAACATCACACACTACTCAACAGCACCAGGACATATACCCAGGGCTGGCTGACTCCACAGCTGGAGCACTTGGCCACTCCACTGGACCAAAGTCCTAATGTCACAGGGATCTCAAGTAGCCCAAGCTCCCTCTGGACCTCAGTTTGCCTCTCTGCAGGAGAGAAGGAGGAAGGGACGAGATACTCCAAGACCCCTCCCAGCCTAGGCACGCTCTCATTCTTAGAATGAAACTTGGTTGAGAGCAAACTATAAACTCTTCAGGGCAGCACTTAGTATTTTTGTGCCTCGCACCACTCGCTGGCTGTGCAATTTCCTCCCACCGTAGGCATGGGCCATGGAAAGAGAAGCTTCCTGTTGCTCCCTTTTAGCCCCCAATTCAGGCAATGCTTCCTTCTAATGGCCTGAGACTCCATGGAGGCAAAGTGTTGAAAGAGGTGAGCATTTCCAGGCTAATGTCGCCCCCCCTTCTCCTGAGTCTTCCTGTTTTTGATAGTCTTGTGCCTTCCGGACATGAATATTCAAATATGTTGTCAAGGCAACCCTAGGTTTCTCTCTTTGCACTCTCCTGTCTCACTGGGGGTATCCATAGCAACAGGAATACTTTGCAGTTTTCAAAGTCAGTGACCTCCCAAAGCTTCATGAGACTTGTGAAAATAAAATGTGCTTTGACAACCTTTTGGGCACGGCAACCAATGTAGTACCTAACAAGCTTAACTAATGATGTCTGTAACAGTCAGCTTTTGCTGTGTAACAAATAATCCCAAAACTTGGTGGTTTAAAACACTACTTTTATGATTGCTCTAAAAGTCAGCTGAGTTTTCTTCTGGTCTCAGCCAGGCTCACTCATGCATATGTTGTTAGTTCCAGGTGGGAACACACAGCCCAGTTCACCTTGACTGAACTCACTTACATACCTGGGGGTCATCAGAACATAGAGTGGAAGAGGATGTCCTCAACTAGAACAATCAGGCTGTCTTCTGCAAAGTCTCCCATCCTTCAGCAAGCCCTGACTTTTTCACAAGAGGGAAGCAGGCTCCTGGGCCGAGAGAGAGAGATGACCACGGAAGAGGTAGAGAAATGTGGACATTTTAGCAAACAATCTGCCACAAATCTCCATATTTCTTGTGGAAAGATTCAGGCACCAATTACATGTGAACCAAGTTTCAATAGCCAAGAAGTCATCATTTAGCACAAAGGAAATGGAACCTTCAGAATTCTCTTCTCCCTGGCTCCTTTTAGAAAGAGCTCTGGATTCTCTCATTCTCACAACCATTCAGATTCTAGCTGTGGCATCACCTCCCTCCGTGCTTGTGAATCAGCCCACTAGATCCACATTCACTGAGAATGCAATAGGTTCCCAGTAGAAAAGGGAGATGCTGTCACCAGAAAAAATGAGGGGTGGGGGTGGGGGGACATGAATGCTGCATAGCTGAAATTAACAGATGACTATGGCAGGTCTCACTCAACAGTCCAACCATCACAGCCAAGAGTCAGGAATCCACTCCAGGTCAACAGTCTGCTCTTTAAATGGAGTGAATTTTTATCATGTGAAATATCTTCCACCGGTGAACCTGGGGCAGGTTTCAGAACCCTTATCAAAACTATTCTTAAAAACCAACTCTAGAAATAGCGGGCCTAATCTTAGACTAGGAAAGCAGGAGCAGCTGCCTTTCTCTAGAGGCTGATGAAGGATGCAGTACCACAGAATGGAGAGTCATGGCATACATGGGGTTGACCAGCTGCCCTAAATGGTGATGAAGCCCACCCTCTAATGAGTGCTTGCTGTATGCCCAGAGCTGCCACCACCTAGCAAATGTTAGCCCCCTGTTCCCCAATGTCCCTTGGGTGCTAAGTGACAGAAGTCCAACCAAGATTGGCTTATTTTTCAAAGGAGTTTATCAAATCAGAGAGGTGGGCCTCAAGCAGGTAGATTCAGGTATATCCAGGTTAGGGTTACAGATGGCATCTGCAGCCTCATCTCTCTCTGTGTCCCTCTGGCCAAAAACAAGATCCTCCCAAGTTCTGGTTGGTTTGCTTGCCACACCCCATAAATCTTGAAATCTCCTATGAGGCCTGGGACCTAGTGGTCTCAGGCACTGGTGGGTGCTTAGAAAAGAAACTAATGAACAAAAGATTGCAAAAAGAAATTTTTCATGCATCAGAACTCCTTGAGCGCCTTGGTGTTTTTCTCCTGGAAACATGAAAACTCTCCTATCTGCCTGGCAGGGAAGATCCGAGAAGGATTGAGACAGAAGTCCAGGAGGCTCCTTCCCAGCAACCCCCTCAATGGCAAGGAGAGGGTTAACCTGCTTCCGGGATCTGCCACCTCCCCTGTCTGTGCCCAGTCACCCCTCCCCCTGTTTGTTCTTCATGAATCAGTAAAATAAGCTCTCCTCCACTATTTGGCCTTCAAAATGCAGAAGAATCGTGCTGCGAGCATTTGAGATGTGCCGTGCCCTCCGCTGAGAGGTCCCCTCTCCAGCTGTTCTTCCCCTGCTCTTATTCCCCGGTGATTCATCCACTTTAAAATTCCCGCTTTCCTCCCACTCCTGAAAATGTCAGGAGCACTATGTCACTGCGTAATCAATTCCCTTATCCTCCTGTTGAAAGCCTATTTTTTTTCAAAGGTGGATGTTTTAAATGGAAGCCAGGAAGAATATCACCATATGAAGTCATGACAGCCTGTGAAAGGAAGAAGTTGAAGACAAGAGATGATGGATGGAACTTTCTGGATACTTTCTCTTTATTATTTTTTAAGGGTACTTGCACAATGCATCCCCAGGGCAGTGACGATTAACGTGTGTTGTCTCACTCAGGGTGGAAAACAGTGGCTGGAAATTGTTACCCAAAATAACCTTTGCACGGCTTCACCTCTTACCAGAGATGCAATAAGAGAGATCCGGTCTAATCTTTGTTAATAAAGCAGCTTTTTATGAAAGGTACTCAGCTCAGACGCAAGTCCAACGGCTACAAAGTCAACAAAAGAGCAGTATGTCAAAATTGATTTCTCTCCTGTGTTTTTAATGCTTTCTGATCATTTTCTCATTTATAAATGTTCTGATTTCCACAACAATGCTTCATTTTGTCAAAATTTAATATGAGAAAATTAGACTGGTAGAAAAAAAAAGTAAGAGACTCGGTCACCTGGTGGGTCAGGGAACATGGTTTTGGAAATTTAGGTAAACAATTGCTTTTAACTTGGTTTAAAACTTTTCATCTCCATGGGCTTTGTGTGTTTTTGTGTGTTTGTTTTGTGATTCAGATATATTTCATATTTTATAATTCATTTGTAAAATCTCCATGTTTGTGCATTAAATCGCTGTAACACAGTTGAGACAAGCATATTTAACTTCCTGCATTGGCCCTGGCCACATCCCCAGCATAGTAGTAGGTTGGCTGTAGCCACTGAGTAAATGAAATCTACTTTAAAAGACTCCTTTAGTATTGTAACAAGTAGTCCTTGAATTGATAAATCTGGATAATCCAGAATTCTCCGTGTTGAGTTTTCTGAAAGTATCAGAGTGGGTACCCAGCTTCTCAGGTTATGGATAAAAAGTCCTGGGGTTGGCTGGAGCTAAAAAACAAACCGTTGATATATAAACAGTTCTGTCCTTTGTCACCTTCTCTGTATTTCTCCGCACATTATTCTCAATATATCAACACATTCAATTGAAATAATTATTGAAAATAAACTTATTTACAAAACAGATACAGATGCACAGACTTAGAGAACAAACTTATGGCTGCCAGGGGGAGAGATGAGGGGATGGAATAGTTAGGGAGTTTGGGATTGACATGTACATACTGCTATATTTAAAACGGACCTGCTTTGCAGCACAGGGAACTCTGCTCAATGTGATGGGGAAGCCTGGATGGGAGGGGAGTTTGGTGGAGAATGGATACATGTATGTGTACGGTCTTGATGAAAGTGAAAGAGGAGAGTGAAAAAGTTGGCTTAAAGCTCAACTAAGCCAACTTAGTTGAGAAATCTAAGTTTAGAACTGATCTTAGTTTGGAAAACTAAGATCATGGCATCTGGTCCCATCACTTCATGGCAAATAGATGGGGAAACAGTGTCAGACTTTATTTTGGGGGGCTCCAAAATCACTGCAGATGGTGATTGCAACCATGAAATTAAAAGACGCTTACTCCTTGGAAGGAAAGTTATGACCAATCTAGATAGCATATTAAAAAGCAAAGACATTACTTTGCCAACAAAGGTCCGTCTAGTCAAGGCTATGGTTTTTCCAGTGGTCATGTATAGATGTGAGAGTTGGACTGTGAAGAAAGCTGAGCACCGAAGAAATGAAGCTTTTTGAAAACCATTATATTGACATGTGGATGGCATCACCGACTCAATGGACGTGAGTCTGAGTGAACTCCAGGAGTTGGTGATGGACAGGGAGGCCTGGAGTGCTGCGATTCGTGAGGTGAAAAAGAGTCGGACACGACTGAGTGACTGAACTGAACTCCCTTTGCTGTCCACCTGAAATTTTCACAGCATTGTTAATCAGCTATATTCCAATATAAAATAAAAGGTTGAAAAAAATAAATGTTGAAAGGCATCCCTTCTGGAGACAAAGCTGGAATCTGGGGAGAGACAGATGGGGCCCTCTCCACCTGTCCTTCTCATTAGCCATGTCATAAATATGTTGGTGTGAGCTTCTTTCTCCTTTTACTCAGTGTCCTTTAGACGGAACAGGGGTCCAAAATCCCACACATGTCAATATAATGGTTTTCAAAAAGCTTTTCCTCCCATTTTCCTTTCATGTATTGGTGCTGTCTTCCCCCACGCAGAGAAATGGCACTTAGTATCCAGAAGATGCAACGTCATTGTTCTTCCAGTTAGAACATGAAGCCTCTCACCAGTCCCCTGAAGTTGGCTCGAGGACTCTCTTCATGCAGATTTCATCTGGGCATCAACTCAAAGTTTCACACCACATCGAGGTCCAATATCCTCTGAGGTTATTAAGGAAGAAAAACAATCTCTTGGTGGCACACGGTAATTAAGTCTCCATGTGGCCAGAGCTATGACTATTTATGGGCACTTATCTGCAGGCTCAAGGGTGATTTTTGCTGGGTGATAAAAGCTGTGAGCTCGGTTCACCAGAAGTAATCCATCTGGACATTTTGTACCTGTTCTTACAAACACTGAGCAGTGGGAATTTGGAGAGAGGAAAGGGTATCTGAGTATCTGTCCCAATAACAATAAGATCTCAGCTCCCTGCAAGAAGCCACATCGCTCAAAGTAAGCTTGGAAACAGGACAGAGCACATGAACAGAGGTCACGCACTTTGATGACCCACAGAGTGAAGAAATCGGGCCTCCTTGGGCATGAGGACATAGCCCTTTGTACAGATTCTCGGGAACATCTCAGCCACCAGAAGGCAGAACAGGACACCCCGCCCCTCAGCAGAATCAGCCTCGGAAAGACGCCCCCTCCCCAGTCAAGACTTCCAAGTATCAGCTGCTTTGGGAAGGTACTCAAGCCCACTTGAGTTTCTTCCCACGAGGAAATGAATTTAAAAGATTGAAGGTGCATTATCTCTACTCCTAACAACAAAGACTCGGGCTTTTATCTGTTGTCAAGGCAACACTAGCAGCTTTTCTCCCTGGCTTCTTAATGCCTAGATTTTTGTTTCCATGGTTACAAGAAATCCCTAGGTCTTCAAGGTAACACAAACTGGCCCACCCAAATTTTCAAGGGTAGAATTATGGCCCTTGGCCAAAACCTATCCACGGGCACTGCAGACACCTGTTCATCTATCTGCTCCCCTCCAATCCCACCCAGGACTGGAGTTCAGCATCACTTCCTATCTTTGGGGACCTCATTTGCTCCTGGGAACAACTGTCTTAGTAACTTCTTGGGCCAATCCAGGAGTCTGAGAAGTCAGGACATGAAAGTGAACCCAGGAAATGGAGCTCCTTTGAACCACCGAACTGCATTTGTTAGACCCCCTTCTGCCAGAGCCCCACCAAGGAGAACTCTGCAAAGTCAAAGTTACGCTTTGGGGATCAGCAAGACAATGACACGAGGACAGGGTGTTTGGAAAAATAAACATTCCCTAGCTGCCAGAACACCTTGCTGGGACCTCAACTCCAATCCCCATGCTCCATGGCATCCATTTCTGACCCAGAAACTATCTTTTCTCCAGGTTAACTCACATGGAACCAACCTTCCAGATATTTGCATGACAGGCTTGCAGTGTTTTGCTGAAGCCAGTTGATTAAGAAATCATTATTTTTCATCACTCTGTGGTCTTCTTGGCCTTTCCCTGGGGTTTTGCTATTTCAGGATTATTCTGGCCACTAGTTGGATACTGTTGCTCAGAGTATTAGAAGCAAAATTGTGTGTGCATGTGCACATGCACATATGTGTGTGTATGTACACATGTGTGCAGTAGGGAGTGGAAGGGGCCTAATCTAATAAATTAGAAATATTTTCAGAGTAACGAAGATGTGGCCAAGTCAAAAACCCAAATAGATGAACCCTGATTTGAGTCGATATAGCCCATTATTTATTTATTTTCTTTTTTGTCCATGCCATGTAGCATGTGGGATCATAGTTCCCCCACCGGAGATGAAATCTATGCCCCTGCAGTGGAAGGGTAGAATCTTAACCACTGGACTGCCAGGAAAGTCACAACATAGCCAGTTTCTGAGGCTCTTCCTTGTCATCAACAACATCAGCATCCTGCAACAATAGCTGTCACCTCCCACTGAGATCCACCGAGGGAGCCGGGCAGGGGGAGTAGGGACCATACACAGGAAGCCCCAGCTGTATTAGGTCACTAGGGCTGCCGTAACAAGCACCATAAACTGGGGAGCTTGAAACAGCAGATTCATTCTGTCACAATTCTGGGAGCCAGAGGTCCAGAATCCAGCTGCTCCATGCATCTCTTCCACCTTCTGGAGGTTGTTGCCAGTCCCTAGCGTCCTTAGCTTGTGGCTGCCTGACTTCAGTCTCTGCCTCGGTGGTCATGTGGCCTCTTCCCTTTGTGTCTTTAGCTCTGTCTCCTCCTCCCCAGTGCTCAGCTATAAAGACTCCACCCACAAAGCAGGAGATGCAGGAGACCCGGATTCGATCCTTGGATGGGGAAGATCCCCTGGAGAAGGAAATGGCAAACTAGCTGGGAAAAATCCTTGGATGGAGGAGCCTGATGGGCTACAGCCCATGGGGTCACAAAGAGTCAGACAAAACTGAGTGACTGAGCATGCACGCTCCTCTTCCTTCAAGGATACCAGCCAGGCACATTGGATTTAGGGCTACCCTACTCTAGCGTGACCCCATCTTAATTCATGACATCTGTTAACAGCCCTATTTCCAAATAAGGTTGCAGTCCAAGGTTCAGGGCAGGACTTGCAGTTCGAAGGGACACCATCCCACCAGGCACAGAGACGGAGGCCATCGCTTAGGGACTTGGGTCCACAGGGTTCAGCTGAGCCACCCCCTCCTCCAGGAGATCACCTCCTTCTGTGATCTCCCCAAGCCAAGTTAGCTGCTCTTCTTCGAGCCCTGAAAGCACACTGCTCTCCCTAGCACGGCGGCTACACTGTCATCACCCGCATTCTTGTCTGGATCCCAGAGGCCAGGGAGCCCCACTGGGTCCTGCTCTTCACTCCTCATCCTGGGAGTAGACCTCAGTGAATGCTGTTCATCCCCAGCTTTAAGTGACAGAAGAGCTGGGCTGATGCACAGGCTAAAACATAAGAGAATGTATTTTCTTGCCCAACAGAAAGTCCAGAGGTGGGTGAACTCTGGGCTCAGCACGTCGTTGGCTTTGCTCCCGGCCTCCTCAGGTGTCAGCTTCAGCCTCGGGTGAGAGCAAGATGGCGACCTCCATTCTAGATGAGCCTTTTTCCCATGGGGATATTTCCTAGACTCCCCTACTGTCAGGACGAGTCACACATCCATGGTCATTCCATCGCTGGCAGGACCTGGCTTGGACTAATCATTTGGGGATTGCTGGGCATGGAGGATTCAGCCGATAGGACCACTGCTTTGTGCAAATGAACCCACAGTTGTTGCTTTGCTGTCTCCACATTGGGCCTAGGACAGCACTCTGGCCGTAGGCAGTGGCCTTTGATTTTGTGGTGACCTTGAAAATGCCAAAAGCCCAGCTGAAACCCCTAGAGGCATTTTGCAGCATCACAAGAACCAGTAGAAACACATTTCCTGCAGCATGAGCCAGCACCTTCCAATGGCCGCGCCTTTGTGCCAACACTCATGGAGGTCAGCTGAGGGGATGGCTCCATGCTATTTCTTGGCAGGGACCAGTTTTTTTCTTGGAAAGTTACATGTTCCTGAGCCAGAGCTCCCAGGCTGCACTGAGGTCACAGCTATGGGTGAAATGGCTCCATGGAGGGTCTAAATAAGTGTGGCTTGGCCTGGAAGTGGTCTGGGGACAGACGCCTGCCCTCATTAACTTGGGGTTTTGACTCTCACTGGTCAGCAAAAAGGGGGGTGAGGTGGGGGACTGGAGGTGACCGGTCACTTTGGAAAGCCAAGAAATTGCAGAGCAAGGTCAATCTTTATTTAGACGTGTTCCTACAGAATAAAGACAATGTCAATGGTGTTTCTACTTCCAAAGCAAGAGCAGGAGGAATANAGGAGACAGGGCTGAAAATGAGATTTGTGAGAAAATATTTTATTTTACTGAACTGATCTTGGAACCTTGTACATATTTTACATAATTAAAAGTAAAGCTAAAAGATCAACCCCTAAAAACTGACAATGAGCTGAAATAAATGAATCTGAGTGAATATCAAATTGGTCCCCAACCAGATACACAAAACGAATTATTTAAATGATTTTAAAACACAGTATCTGGACTGTCTGTCCCTAATAATGTCTATCCNCTAAAAGATCAACCCCTAAAAACTGACAATGAGCTGAAATAAATGAATCTGAGTGAATATCAAATTGGTCCCCAACCAGATACACAAAACGAATTATTTAAATGATTTTAAAACACAGTATCTGGACTGTCTGTCCCTAATAATGTCTATCCAGGATAAAATGAATTGTAAATAAATCTTAACTCATATTTAAAAGTCTTGTTTTCAGTAAAGATATTGGTGTTGCTGTTTTGAAACTATTACATGAATAATGCAGGTTAAAGCAAAGAGCAATTATGAAAATATCATAGGGAACTAAAATTTTAAGTTTAAAAGTAAAGAGATATACATATAACACCTGAAAATGTAAAACTCTATCATCTTAAAATATGAATCAGAAAACGTCAATATAAACTAATAAGTTATTTTCTCCTCAAAAAAACAGCTTACATAGTTCTTAATTGTGTCCACTGGAAATAATTATTAAACCAGTGGCACTGAGCACCCCAAGGATCTAGATTGTGATCTCAAATTAACATTTTCTACTATAAAGAACTGAAGGCCTCTCAGAGAAATGTCTAGGGCAGAAAATATACAAGCTAAACACAGGTGATTCTGTTCCACAGGAAAGCAAGAAAACTATCAAAGACCGATAGGATCCTGTTGAGAGGAAAAAGGATAACACTGGGCTTCCACTAGCCAAAGATGGACCAGCTTGAGTAACAAAAAGAGTAACAATTGTAGCTGATTGAAATAAATCAATAAAGTCAAAGTGATACTTAAAAAAAATTAGAAACTCAAACTCATTCAGTTCAGTCGCTCAGTGGTATCCAAATTTTTGCCATCCCATGGACTGCAGCACACCAGGCTTCCCTGTTCTCCACCATCTCCTGGAGCTTGCTCAAACTCTTGTCCATCGAGATGGTGATGCCATCCAACCATCTTGTCCTCTGTCATCCCCTTCTCCTCCTGCCCTCAGTCCTTCCCAGCATCAGGGTCTTTTCCAATGAGTCAACTCTGCATCAGGAAGCCAAAGTATTGGAGCTTCAGCATCAGTCCTTCCAATGAATATTTAGGACTGAGTTCCTTTAAGATTGACTGGTTTGATCTCCTTGCATTCCAAGGGACTCTCAAAAGTCTTCTCCAACACCACAGTTCAAAAGCATCAGTTCTTTGGCACTCGGCTTTCTTTATCGTCTAACTCTCACATCCATACATGACTCCTGGAAAAACTATAGCTTTGACTAGGCAGACCTTTGTTGGCAAAGTAATATCTCCGCTTTTCAATTTGCTGTCTAGGTTGGTCATAGCTTTTCTTCTAAGGAGGAAGCATCTTTTAATTTCATGGCTGCAGTCACCATCCACAGTGATTTTGGAGCCCCAGAAAATAAAGTCTGTCACTGTTTCCATTGTTTCCCGATCTATTTGCCATGGAGTGATAGGACCAGATGCCATGATCTTAATTATTTGAATGTTGAGTTTTAAGCCAGCTTTTTCACTCTCCTCTTTCACCTTCATCAAGAGGCTCTTTAGTTCCTCTTCATTTTCTGCCATAAGGGTGGTCACTCTTAAAGACTGATACGGTACCAGCCTAGTCTGAAAAATTATAAACAAAGGAAAAGAAATAAGCATTTATACTGTATTTCTCCAAAGGTTGATGGTGGAAGGTTCTCTGTAGAAGAATTTTAGTTACTGAGTGAAAAAGGAATAATAGAATTAGAATCTTATCATTTTTCTATTTTCAGGCTTCCCAGGTGGCTTAGCGGTAAAGATCCATCTGCCAATGCAGGAGACACAAGAGACACAGGTTCAATCCCTGGGTCAGAAAGATCGCCTGGAATAGAAAGTGACAACTACTCCAGTATTCTTGCCTGGGAAATTCCATGGACAGAGGACTGGTGGGGCCTTGGGGCCACAAAGTCCTTGGGGCCGCAAAGAGTCAGACTGAGCGACTGAGCACATTTTGCTATTTCCAGTGAAATTTGGATCCAGGACAAGCTTCAACAATAGGAATTTATTATCTCAGAGTCCATCCTGGTTTCTTCCATCTTTGAGGGGCTCCAGGCTTTCCCTGACTTGTGGCCACATCCCTCCAATCTCTGCCTCCATCATCCCATGGCCTCTTGTCTGCAACTCTGAGTATCGCATCTCCCTCTTAGGTCTCTTATAAAGACATCAGTCACTGGATTGAAGCCCAGCCTAAATCCACAATGATGTCACCTCAAGATCTTTCCTTGGCTTAGGGAGAAGCAAAGGGTGCGATAGTTCGAGAGAATAACATTGAAACACATACATTACCATATGTAAAATAGGTAACCAGTGCAAGTTTGATGTATGATGCAGGGCACCCAAAACCGGTGCTCTGTAAGAATCCGGAGGGACAGGGTGGGGAGGGAGGTGGGAGGGGTTCAGGATGGAGGGCCAGATGTATACCTTGGCCGATTCATATTGATGTATGGCAAAGACCATCACAATATTGTAATTATCCTCCAATTAAAATAAATAAATATTTTTTAAAAAGAGACTCTTAGCTTAATTGTAACTCAATTAAATTAATTAACTTGGAAATAAGGTCACATTCACATGATGCTTTTGAACTGTGGTGTTGGAGAAGACTCTTGAGAGTCCCTTGGACTGCAAGGAGATCCAACCAGTCCATTCTGAAGAAGATCAGCCCTGGGATTTGTTTGGAAGGAATGATGCTAAAGCTGAAACTCCAGCCACCTGATGCAAAGAGTTGACTCATTGGAAAAGACTCTAATGCCGGGAGGGATTGGGGGCAGGAGGAGAAGGGGATGACTGAGGACGAGATGGCTGGATGGCATCACTGACTTGATGGACATGAGTCTGAGTGAACTCCAGGAGCTGGTGATGGACAGGGAGGCCTGGTGTGCTGCGATTCATGGGTTGCAAAGAGTCGGACACGACTGAGCAACTGAACTGAACTGGGGTTAGGATATGACAGAACATGTGAGAGGGTGGAATTCACCACTTACAGGCCCCCTCCCCAGCAGTAATTCCTTTGCCTCTCGCATAAGTTCCTTACCCCCAAATCCTTATCTCAGGGAACCAAGCCTAGAAAAGAAGGCAACTGAGTCATGGGGACAGTGGAACAGTTTGATGTCTATCCAGAGAGAAAAGGATGTATCCACATGGATAGAAAGGCTTATTGAGAACCATAAATTAAAAGTGATGTGGGCTTCCCTGGTGGTTCAGTGGTTAGGAATCCACTTGCCAATACAGGGGTCACAAGTTCGATCCCTGCTCTGGGAAAATCCATATGCCTTGAGGTAGCTAAGCCCATGGGCCACAACTAGAGTCAGCTTGCCCTAGGGCCTGTGCTGCACAAGAGAAGCACCTGCATGGAGAAGCCTGATAATCACAACTAGAGAGTATCCCCTGCTCTTGGCAACTAGAGAAAGCCTGCACATGTCAACAAAGATCAGTGCGGCCAAAAAATTTTTTAATAAATGATGTTTTAAAAGTGATGAGGGATGGATGGGAGTTTGGGATTAGCAGATGCAAGCTATTATACTGATACATAGAATGGATAAACAATGAGGTCCTACTGTATAGCATAAGGAACTATGTTCAATATCCTGTGATGAAACATAATGGGAAAGACTATGAAAAAGTATATATATGTATGTATGTATAACTGAATCACTGCTATACAGCAGAAAGTAACACAACACTGTAAATCAACTATACTTCAATAAAATAAATTTTTGTTAAGAATGATGAAAATCTAGTACTTCCTGTGTCTGAAACTCACAAGGCTTCTGCTACTACTTTTCAAACCCCCATTTGATTGAACTGGATACCAAAGTATATGTGTGTGTTCATGTGCATGTGTGTGGATATATATGTGTGTGTGTGTGAGAGAGAGAGAGGTGTATGTGTGTGTTTCCATAGCCACTGTTTATGGAACATTCTCAGGCACACAACCTCATTAATCCTTCAGCAGCCCTGAGAAACGTGACATCTATTTATATCCATATACTTCCCCCAAAGACTTGGGTTGACTTATGATGACAGCCTCAGATACCATCAACCCATAAAACTTTGAAGACAAGCCTAAAAGAAGGTGGAGGGTGAGGGCAGCAGGTCAAATACAGCCTCATTGTGGAAAACCAGACAAGCTAAACACAACAGCTTTCTCTAAGCTTCCTGGAAACCAAGGCAAAAAGAGAAACAATTCTAATGGTCACAGAGCTCTTATTGTCTAAAGAAGAAAAAATATATGTAAGTTTGCCAAGAAAAGCAAGCTTTTTCCAAGCCCTAACTTTAAAGCAACTTTTCTCCCAAGGGTTGTGAGTAAAGGGCAGAGAACAAATTCATGGCTGGTGTTTTTGAGAACAGTTTTTCAGAAAATGGCGATTTCTCCTATTGATGGTGGATAAAAGCTCAGAGACTGATGTTAAATCCTGTTCTGTAAAGGCAGTTCTGCAAGGTGTCTCCAGGTCTGCCCCTTCCAGCAAGCTGGCCCTGTCGAGGGTGGGGCTCTGGGAATGGAGACAACAAGCAGCCAGTCTGTCCTCAGGAGCCAAGTCTTTCCAAAGAGCAGCCAACGTATCAGAAGGCAGGCTCTACCGCCCTGGAGGTAATGGGCTCTGCTGCGCTGCCTGTTCAGAGGAAAGCCTCCAGCACTGGGCCGGGGATTCTCACACTTGACAAATTTATAAGTTGGTTCCCCTGGTGCTTCAGCCTACAGTGCAGGAGACCTGGGATCCAGCCCTGGGTTGGGAAGATCCCCTGGAGAAGGAAATGGCGACCCACTCCAGTATTCTTGCCTGGAGAATCCCGCGGACAGAGGAGCCTGGTGGGCTATATAGTCCATGTGGTGGCAGAGTTGAATATGACTGAACTACTAACACTTTCACTTCTTTCACATTCCTTATTTATAGGAAATGATACAGAGTTTCCAACTGTTATTTTGCCAAATACAGACCCCTCATCCCTCTGCCGAAATGCCTCATCCACTCGATTGTCACTGTTATTTCCTTAAAGTGGAGGTGGGGGCAGTTTATACTGAAAAATGAGGTTCTCTCTTTAAATTGAATGAGTCTAGCTTAATGGAAAAACCCACTACCTTGAGCCTAATTTTTCCCCCTTATTTCACCAGTGAAGTGAAAAGCTGGTCTTGAACCAACTTTTAGGAAGGCTCTGCCCCCCATGTCTGACTGAAGACAGCGAGGCTACATTTGGCTGGGGTTATGTGAAAGCTTGACCTGGTCCTCCATCCGTGATGAGGGACGGCGCTGGTGACCCCTGCTGGTAGCCCCGTTTTTGTGTAACCCTCTCCTCTCAGGAGATGCGACTTGTTTCTAATCCATGGAATATGACCAAGGTGGCAGGCGGTCAGTCTCCAGATAGGGTTACATTGTGTAGGATTCCCTCCTGGCCAACTGGAGAGAAAGATTCTCCTTACGCGCTTGATGGAGTTAGCAGCCATGTGGTGGATGCTCGAATGGCAGGTGTAGAAGTTTTCCAGGGCTGCTAATTCTTCAAACTGGGTGGTTTAAACAATAGACGTTTGTTTATGGCTGTCTCTGTGTCCCAAGTTCCCCTTTTCAAAAGGACACAGTCAATTATATTGGATTAGGGCCCCCCTCTGACCTTATCTGAACCTGATCATCTGCGACAACCCTGTTTCCAAAACAAGGTCCCGTTCCCAGGTACTAGAGCATTGAGATTTCAACATCTTTGGAGAACAAAATTCTGCCCTAACAGCTGGGAGCTGTCAGCCCCCCTAGAGCCCTAAAGTAGCCCCCATCCAACAGCTGGCAAGAAGCCGGGGCCCAGCATTCTAGCACCACAAGGAAACGGATTTGGAATTTGCTAACCACCAGGTAAGCATGTGAGAAGACCTCTGCCCCCAAGATGGAAATATAAGTCAGCTGATGCCTTGATCGCAGCCAGGGGAGACCCTGGACAGAGACTCAGCTGAGCCGTGCCCGGACTCCTGACTCACAGAAACTGTGAAATAAGAAATGCGCGTTTCGTGTCAAGCCACCAGATCTGTAGTAATCTGAACAGAGCACAGAAGACAAACACAGGAAGGACGTCCAACCTCTCCGGGAGAAGGGCTGCCATGCTGATGCCTGCAGGCAGGCTGCCCTCGGCATGGGAAAGACCAGAACCCAGGTCCCACACTTATCCACTGTGGTTTTGACCCTATTGATACGCATTAAGGGCAGAAAAGGGGCTGATCAGTATTTGGGAGGCTACACTGAGTTATGGTGCTGAGAGATGTGGGTGCATTAGGGTCTAGTGTGTGGACTCCAGGAGAGCATTCTCTTCTACAGAATAAGGGATGGAGAAGCACCTTGTATCCTAAGCTGTTATTGCTGGAGCATCTTCTTTTTTTAATTGGAGGATGATTGCTTTACAGCGCTGTGTTAGTCTTTTCTGTACCACGAATGATCAGCTATACATAAATATATATACCCTNTGGCCAGGAAGAGCCAAGACAGCTGACCCAGTAGTATTGAAGTAATAAATTCCATCCAGGCACCAAAACGTCAAACTTAATGCAATAGTGTGTAAAGAGACATGTGAAGGAAACAAAGCCTCTGATAATCACCTTTCTTAAATACCAATTAATCCAACCTTGTCAATGCTTATATGATACTCCAGTCCTGGTGGTATAAAAATTTGGGACCTGGGATTATCATTTTCTACAGATTTGAGAATCGTCAGCCAAATTGAGGATGATTTCCCACAAACTTGAAGAATATACAAAGAGAAATGGAGGGATTGAAACATAAAGAATTGACCAGTTTAAAGCGGTTTTGCCTCCTTAAAACAAGTTGTTGATTAATCAAACCTTGAATTATTTTTAGAGGCAGCACTATGCATGTGCCAAAAAGGAGCCTCTGTTTCCAGGATGACTGCAGAACCAAGAGGGTTCCGTCTGTGGAACTCTCAGAGTAGGAATATTGCCATGGGAGAACTGTATGAAGTCCTTCAATACGGAAAAGCTGGCTTCTAGCAGCATGAATAGCTTACATGAACTAATTCAAGACTAGCCAATTAGCTTCCAAGTGTGCAGATCCCTAAACCCTTTAATTTTACCTCAAACTCTGGATTGAGGAGACAGATTTGAGAGCCCTACTTTCTGTCTTCTTGCTACTCCACCTTGGACTCAAGTGTTTCTCTCAAAAGCCCATTCCATAGTATTAGCTTCTATGTGCATCAGGCAGTGAGCCCTTGCTGGGGAATAGTAGTGACTGATAGGTCTGGAATTAGATTCCTCTCTGAATTCCTCTATATCCGACACTGTTATGCTCCTCTTGCCCTAAAGCAGAGCTTGTGTTCCTTAAGACTCAAAGGTATCTTGGGATAAAAGTAAAGATTCTGGGTATATTCCAATACACTTCTTTAGGCACAAAGCTTTGAAGGCTACCTCAATACATGACAGGAATAAAGAAGCGAACAGATGATAGGGACAGCAAGATCATCTCTCTGTGCAGTGTCAGATAACCTCAATCAGAATAGCACAAAACCATCTTGGATGGCTTTTTTCTTTAGAATTGTACTGAGAGCTCAGATATGGTGACTGGGGTTATAGATCACTGCAAGAAAGTGAAAATTGTCATAGAGTAAATCATTAGGAATTTGGGGGATTCCCAGTGCTTATCAAAGTTGTTAATCCTATTGTACACTTACTAGAAGATGTCCAAAAAATGCACATAACTTAATTTACAAATGTAAGACTGTTGCAATAGTAACAAAGACAACTTATCAGAGCACCATAGGAAATAAAATAAGGAAAGAGTTTAAAATATTTAAAGAATTAACAATACGTGGAACAGGGACCCCAAGTGAATACATGATGTTGGGAAAATGGTGCAATAGACATGTTCACTGCATGGTTACCATAAAGTTTCACTTTGTAACGAAACACAGTATTTGTGAAGCATGATTACATGCAGTACAATGTTTTAAAAGCATGCATGTCAGTCAATTAAAACAAGTCTCAAAAGAAATTGACTCTGGCTTTTGAAAAGGATGAATCAGCATTTTTCTCTGGGAACACACCCCATTCTGCCTCCTGCCTTCTGTGTTATTTCCCCATCTCAGGTCAAGTCTGGAACATGAAACTGTAAGGTTTGCATTAGGGACACTGCTCAAGAGTTTGCCGGGATGTGGTGTTCCCCAGGAATCTTTTAACCCAAGAGATAGACAAAATTTGGGCCCCCATAGGTGAGGACTGGAGAGACAACCACCATAAAACCCAGGTCATTCAGAGACCTGCCCAAACTTGCTCTAAGGCCTAGAATGCCCAGACAGGACATTCCCTCTTAATAGCCTTGTAGTTCTCTGTGAGGTCAAAGTCTCAGTCTAATAATAGCCTCAGTTCAGCAGAGGGAGAATCTCAGGTTGGAGGGTCAGGTCCCAGGACTGGCCAGGACCATGGTGAGGTCCCTGAGTGAAGAAAGAAGTATCACTAGACCCACCAATGAGGAGGCTTTACAGGCCCCTGCCCCTATTCCTAACCCCAGAGGCTCCAGGCAGAGTGATAGGGATGNAGGTCCCAGGACTGGCCAGGACCATGGTGAGGTCCCTGAGTGAAGAAAGAAGTATCACTAGACCCACCAATGAGGAGGCTTTACAGGCCCCTGCCCCTATTCCTAACCCCAGAGGCTCCAGGCAGAGTGATAGGGATGGGAAGCCTTTTCATTTCTGTCTGGTCTCAGCGAGGGAATGGATGAAACCCCAGTTCATAGGAGGGTGACATCTTGGCCATCACAACCGGGAAGATGAGGACCATCAGGGCTAATGAGAAGGTCTCTCCCACCAAAGAAGAAGGCTCAGAGAGTGGCCCTCCCCCTGTCAAGGAGAGATGCTCAGAGAAGTGCCCTGACTATGCACTAGGGACTTGGAGAGGTGAGGGCCTGGTTTGGGGGCAGGAGGACTCAAGTTCGTAGTGCAAAGGGTCCAGGGGTCTAACAGCCGGCATGGTGAGGACCCGTAGGGATGACCAATGGGACCGCTGAACACTGAACGGCCGGGTCCCCACAGAGCCCCGCCCCTTCCATCATCCCTCCGAGATCGTGCACAGGGCAGTCATTGCCGGAAGTGTCTCTGCAAAACTTCCATGCTGGTGGCGAAGAGCTGGGTTTGATGTTCGGCGCATTCGTGTGGCTAAGAGTGGATTCCCAGGACTGATCTGAAGGTAAGGTGAGCACCTGAATGTGGACTCAAGGGACCATTTCCCTGTCCTGTAACAAAGATAACGTGAAATGTCTCATCTCTGTGATTGGCAAGGTTCGGTTCCTACAACTCTCTTAGGCCGATTTCTTCGGTGTATCTTGATCTAAGACATTCTGTAAGATAAGCGATTAATTGATTCTGTAAATGAAGGAAACCTAGGCCCTCACTCCAGTCTTAGGGAGAGCACCGAGTGCTAACGAGGCATGGGGCCGCAAAGATGATGAAACTAAGCGGCACCCATACGCTCAATTCCAGGACTTCTCCCCTGCCGAACTCTAAGAGGGGAAACTTTGGAGGCTTGGGGACACAGTTTGTTAAAGGGAGGAGTGTCGGACTCTGGTAGATATGAAGATCTACCAGACTCTGATGAGGAGAGTAGAACACCCCGCCAGGCTTCTTCCCCCCCATCCCCACCCCTTCTGTCAGCTATCGGAGATCCTGGGTATCACAGCTTTGAGAGGTGAGGAAGAGAGGGCCCAAGCCAGGGGATGTCCCAGTGTTCCTCCAACAATTCTTCCCACATCCAATGAGACTGAGCCAAATTCTGTACTTTGTGGCTGTAGATAGCATTCAATGTTCTATAAGTAGTATAGAACTGGGCATCCCAACGGGTGCACAGTGTATAATTGCTTGGGGTTTGTGTTCTGTATGAGGAATTTAGAGATAAATCTATGTTTTTATGTTTTTGTGCTACTTTTCAGAGGTTGCTCCTTATGAAAGCTTATAATCTAAGTTTACGAATGACATCAGTCACACTTACTGTTTTTTATTGGTCTTAAGGATAAGAGTTTTTCTGTTGTGTAAAACAAATGGAAAAGCTTCAGTCTTATTTAGTAAGCTGGCGCAAGATAACATGGCATTACAATGTTATTTCTTTGAAAATATAAAAAATTTAAGCAGTGAAATATGTGGGGTAAAGAAATAGAGGGAAAGTGAGGTGGACAGTATTTGATTTCCTCCTGTTTTGTAGGCTGTGTTTTTAAAAATTATGAATGACAGTGTATGCTTCATTAATTTTAAAATGTAAAATTAATTTCTAAGAAATTCATCCTCATGTTCACAGGCTCATTTATTCCCTAAACATTAATTGAGCCTGGGCTCATAGAAGAGTCCATGCTAGTATATGGAGAGCTAAGAAAAAAATCTAGCCCCTGACCATGAAATTATAGAGTCAAGAGGCCACTGTCATGTAAAGGAAATGGTGACATGACAGCAGTCAAATGTGAATTCCCTGATGCAAGGTAGTGGCGGGCTTTGGGAAAATGCAAGCCCTTCAGTGGGAAGGAATTATAAGTTGCGTGCATGGCAGACTGGATGAGGCTGCGATAATCGTGACCAGGAACCAGGTTCTCACGTGGTGGGCCGCAGAGTTTAAAGACGAAGCCTGGGATGGGAACTGCTCTTAACAGTTAGAGGCACGCTTCACTCTGTTGCACTTTGCTTTATTGAATTTCACAGGTACTGCTTTTCTTTTCTTTGTTCTTTTTCTTGACCAAATTGAAAGTTTGTGTTAGTCAGCCTTGCTTCCAGCAAGTCTTTTGGCTCCATCTTTGCAACACCGTTTGCTCACTTCATGTCTGTGTCACATTTTGATAACCCTTGTAATGTTGACACCCTCAGCAGCAAAAATGATGGACTCAGCGAAGGCTCAGATAATGGTTAGCATCTTTTTTCTTTTAGCAAAGAGGTGTTTTTATTTAAGATATCTATATTGTCCTTAGGCTTAAAGCTATTGCCCACTTATTAGCCTATAGTATAGTGTAAACATAAATTTTATGAAAGCAGTGGGAAACCAAAAATTCATATGACTCAGTTGTGATATGGACTTTCCTTTGGGGGTTGAGACCCAAAACTGCAGTATTTTCTGAGTCTGCTTGTGCTTTGAGATTGTGAGTAAATCAGAGAGAAATCATGTGAAACTGGCATGGAATGTGTCCTGTGCCCATGTTCCAGTACGGGTGAACACTGTGCAGATTAGATGTTTTACTCATGTTGTCTTCTGTCTATGGCATTTCCCAGAAATCAGTGTGCACTCCCCTGATGTGGGATGATGCCTTGAAGCCACTGGACTGGCGCACTCTGCCCTCGATGGGGGAGCCAGAGCCCATGCCACTAAAAAAAAAAAACAATAATAATAATTCAAATCAAGATATCTTTACTGTATTTAAACAAACAATAGGGAAGGAATAGACACTTGTGGGTGGTTAAATGAATGAAAATGGGAATGGTTTATGAAAAATGGCAAGTGAGAGACAGGAAGTTTTGGGGCCCTTGAAACGTTTTGGAGTTTTGTGTTACTTCCACTGAGGATGTCTACCTCATGGTGACCTTCAGTGGCATACTCTTAACTGGGATATGCTACTTTTCCTTGCTAACCAGGAATTTTCTGATAGAGGGTTCTTTGCCCTAAACCCCTGCTTATTCTTTGACATCTCCTGGGTTGAAAATTGAATCACAGTGTAGTGGGGTGAATACCCTGGGACAGATTGATCACAGGAAGCACTGGCATCCTTGACAGCCTCAGGACTGTCCAGGCAACGGGCTAGGCATTTTCCAGGCATTATTCTCAGTCCCAAGATAGACCTTCTGAAACCCATTTCACAGATGAAGAAATTGAGGCTGGCAGAGTTTGATAAGGTATTCGGTTCACACAGATCATAAATGACAGTGTTGGAAGTAGACTCCTGGCCTAAATAAGTCTGATGCCCACACTTTGCTATTCCTCCTAGCCTGAGGCCAACTTTGTGTTCCTTCATTTGCCTTACGTCTGATCGACCAGTCCAACGTGTATGTCAGGTGATAAAAAGAAGATCTCTGTGCCCAAAACACTGGATGAAAATATGTAACCTCAGCAACAAGCATTTCAAAATAATTGAGAAGTCTGAATAAAGCAGAGAAAGGTAATATTTAGTGACAATATAGTCATCTCCATATCCAAAGTCAGAGAACCCAAATGATCAGGGGCCCAGAAAATCATGCTGGACAGCTCCTTGCATTTGTAAGTTAAAACTTTTCAAAGAGAAGTCACATAAAATTTGAAGTGTGGCTAGTAAAGTGAAGGGGTAGATGAAGGTGTTTTATCCTTTGTCAACACATCCATCCTGCCTTGCCTTACAAATTCCCTATTTCACATCACCCCTTTGGACAGGAACCCGGTCTCTGAAGGGTTTTCAATAGGGAAACGGGTCAAGAGGTTGCCAGGATGTGGCCTTGCCCAGGAAGACTTTTACTAAAGAAACAGGAGCTAGGAGGAAGAGGCCCTTACAGGTGGGCTGGGGAGGGCAACATGCCCCAGGCAAAGTTCTCAGCATGAGCAATCACTCACTTAACGTTCAGGGTTCTTGGGGACTTGTGACTCCCGCCTCAGAGGGTGCCCAGGTCAGCAGACCTTTATCTGAGGTTGGCCAGCTCAGGTCAGTAAACAGAAATATTTCTAAGGTGTGCCAGGAGGAAGGAGAGCAGCGCTGCCAAGCCCATATCAACAGAGACCTCACGGAATCCTCCCTGTTTCCATGAAGATCCTTGTAAATGTCAGAAAGAGATGGCTTCATGTACTTCTCAGGGGTAACAGAAAAGTGATGAGCTTGATTTGAGGTGGAGGTCTCAGGCCAGCAGAGGGGGAACTCTTAGGCCTTCACCTGAGTCAGATTTAGGGTACAGAGTCAGCACCCCCAGTGGGATCACCATCATGTGAGTTCTCAACCTGCCTGATGCAGTTGTCACTCATGGCATGGCAGGTGTGGTCAAGCGATGCCACCCTCACATCCTTTTGGATCTCAGGAAATGTTCTCAGACCCAAAAAGAGGGGAGCCTCAGGCCCTGCCAGCATCCAAATCAAGCAAACTGAATGAGGGTTGAGGGGCCCACCCACTTTTGGATAGAGGGCTAAGAGGGCCTGGCCCTGCACTCAGGACTGCAATCCTCAGGAAAGGGTATGGGGCTGAGCCACCACCCCAGCCCCATTAGTTTTTTAAGGTTACTTTTTAAAGCAATCTTAGAGTGACAGCAAAATGGAGCAGAAAGTATGGAGAGTTCCCATCTAATCTTCTTCCTGGAGACATGCACAGCCTCCACTACTGTCAATGTCCCTCAGCAGAGTAGGCCATTTGCTACAATCTGGGAAGCTACATTGATATATCATTAGCACACTTACTTACATTAGCTTCTCTATTTGGTATTGAGATTGGGGGCAGGAGGAGAAGGGGACGACCGAGGATCAGATAGCTGGATGGCATCACGGACTCGATGGACATGAGTCTGAGTAAACTCCAAGAGATGATGATGAACAGGGAGGCCTGGCGTGCTGCAATTGATGGGGTCGCAAAGAGTCGGACACAACTGAACGACTGAACTAAACTGAACTGACCTGAACTGAACTGAACTGAACCAAACCCTCTGTGAGGATAGACAAATGGATGATGACTTGTATCCAGCCCTATGGGCTTCCTTGGTGGGTCAGTGGCAAAGAATCCACCTGCCCATGCAAGAGACATGGGTTCAATCCCTGGATGGGAAGATCCCCTAGAGAAGACAAAGGCATCTCACCGAGTAGTCTTGCCTGAGAAATCCCGTAAACAGGGGAGTCCGGTGGGGTACAGTCCATGAGGTCGCAAAGAGTCAGGCACGACTGAGTGACTAACAACAGCACCCACCCCTGTAGGGTCACACAGAGCAGTTTCACGACAGTGAAAAGCTCTCTATCTTCTGTTCATCCCTGTATCCCTGCCCCCCTACTCCTGGAAACCATTGATCTTTTTACTGTTTCTATAATTCTGCTTTTTTCCAAGAGTCATGTACTTGGAATTATGCAGTGTGTAGCTTTTTGAGATTAATTTTTTTAAGTAATACACATCTAAGTTTTCTCCATGTCTTTTCACGGTTTGAAAACTTATTCATTTTTAGCATTGAACAGTATTGTGTTACTTATCCCGTTACCTGCTGAAGGACACCAATGTTGCTTTTTAAGTTTTGGAAAATATGAGATAAGATGCTATAAGCAACTGCATGCAGGTTTTGGTGTTGATGTAAGTTTCCAGCTCATCTGGCTAGACACCAAAGAACATGACCGCTAGATCATAGAGTAAGAGTATATTTACGGTTTAGTCATTCAGTTGTGTCCAACTCTTTGCCACCTCATGGAATATGGCCAGTCAGGCTCCTCTGTCCATGGGATTTCCCAGACAAAATACTGGAGTGGGTTACCATTTCCTCTTCTAGGGAGTCTTCCCAACTCAGGGATCAAACCCATGAGTCTCCTGCATTGTAGTTGGATTCTTTACCACTAGCCCAAGAGTATGTTTCAGTTCAGTTCAGTCGCTCAGTCATGTCCAACTCTTTGTAACCCCGTAGACTGCAGCATGCCAGGCCTCCTTGTCCATCACCAACTCCTGGAGTTTACTCGAACTCATGTCAATTGAGTCTGTGATGCCATCCAACCACCTCATCCTCTGTCGTCCCCTTCTCCTGCCCCCAGTCCCTCCCAGCATCAGGGACTTTTCAAATGAGTCAGTTCTTTGTATCAGGTGGCCAAAGTATTGGAGTTTCTGCTTCAGCATCAGTCCTTCCAATGAATATTCAAGACTGACTACCTTGAGGATGGACTGGTTGGATCTCCTTGCAGTCCAAGGGACTCTCAAGAGTCTTCTCTGACATGACAGTTGAAAAGCATCAATTCTTTGATGCTCAGCTTTCTTTATAGTCCAACTCTCACATCCATACATGACTANAACTCCTGGAGTTTACTCAAACTCATGTCCATTGAGTCTATGATGCCATCCAACCATCTCATCCTCTGTCGTCCCCTTTTCCTCCTGCCTTCAAACTTTCCCAGCATCAGGGACTTTTCAAATGAGTCAGTTCTTTGTGTCAGGTGGCCAAAGTATTGGAGTTTCTGCTTCAGCATCAGTCCTTCCAAAGAATATTCAAAACTGATTTCCTTGAGGATGGACTGGTTGGATCTCCTTGCAGTCCAGGGACTCTCAAGAATCTTCTCTGAAATGACAGTTGAAAAGCATCAATGGTTTGGTGCTCAGCTTTCTTTATAGTCCAACTCTCACATCCATACATGACTACTGGAAAAACCATAGCCTTGACTAGCGGATCTTTGTAGACAAAGTAATGTTTCTTTTTTAACATGCTGTCTAGGTTGGTCATAACTTTTCTTCCAAGGAGCAACCGTCTTTTAATTTTGTGGCTGTGGTCACCATCTGCAGTGATATTGGAGCCCCCCAAAATGAAGTATGTCACTGTTTCTGTTGCTACCTCATCTATTTAGTTGATTTTAAAAAATGACAGTTTATTGAGGTATGATTGACATACAAAAACGTATACACATTTAATTTATTGATGAGGTTGGAGATAAGTCTACTCTTGTGAAATGACCACCACAGTTTATACTGTAAGCATATCCATTACCTCCACAATTTCCCTCTCTTTCTTTTTTTAAGTATATTTTTAATAGGAATATATTTGCTTTATAATATTCCATTGGTTTCTGCCATACATTAACATGAATCGGCCATAAGTATACACGTGTCACCTCCCCCTTGAACATCCCCCCACCTGTCACTCCTTCCCACTCGTCTAGGTTATCAGAGAGCACCAGTTTGAGCTCCCTGCATCNATATTTGCTTTATAATATTCCATTGGTTTCTGCCATACATTAACATGAATCGGCCATAGGTATACACGTGTCACCTCCCCCTTGAACATCCCCCCACCTGTCACTCTTTCCCACCCCTCTAGGTTATCAGAGAGCACCAGTTTGAGCTCCCTGCATCACACAGCAAATTCCCATTGGCTGTCGATGTTCCATATGGTAATGTGTATGTTTCAGGATTACTCTGTTTGTCCCTCCCTCTCCTCCACCCCTGTGTCAGCAAGTCTGTCCTCTATGTCTGCGTCTCCATCCTGCCCTGCAAATACNGCCTTCAATCTTTCCCAGCATTAGGGACTTTTCAAATGAGTCAGTTCTTTGTGTCAGGTGGCCAAAGTATTGGAGTTTCTGCTTCAGCATGAGTCCTTCCAGAGAATATTCAAAACTGATTTCCTTGAGGATGGACTGGTTGGATCTCCTTGCAGTCCAAGGGACTCTCAAGAATCTTCTCTGAAATGACAGTTGAAAAGCATCAATGGTTTGGTGCTCAGCTTTCTTTATAGTCCAACTCTCACATCCATACATGACTACTGGAAAAACCATAGCCTTGACTAGCGGATCTTTGTTGACAAAGTAATGTCTCTTTTTTAACATGCTGTTTAGGTTGGTCATAACTTTTCTTCCAAGGAACAACCGTCTTTTAATTTTGTGGCTGTGGTCACCATCTGCAGTGATATTGGAGCCTCCCAAAATGAAGTATGTCACTGTTTCCGTTGCTACCTCATCTATTTAGTTGGTTTAAAAAAATGACAGTTTATCGAGGTATGATTGACATACAAAAACCTATACATATTTAATTTATTGATGAGTTTGGAGATAAGTCTACTCTTGTGAAATGACCACCACAGTTTATGCTGTAAGCATATCCATTACCTCCACAATTTCCCTCTCTTTCTTTTTTTAAGTATATTTTTAATAGGAATATATTTGCTTTATAATATTCCATTGGTTTCTGCCATACATTAACATGAATCGGCCATAGGTATACACGTGTCACCTCCCCCTTGAACATCCCCCCACCTGTCACTCTTTCCCACCCCTCTAGGTTATCAGAGAGCACCAGTTTGAGCTCCCTGTGTCATACAGAAGCTTCCCACTAGCCATCTGTTTTACGTATGGTGGTGTGTATATGTCAATTCTACTCTTTGTCCCACCCTCTCCTTCCCCCTCTGTGTCCACAAGCTGGTTCTCTATGTCTGCGTCTCTATTCCTTCCCTGCAAATAAGTTCACCCGTACTATTTCTCTAGATTCCATGATATTTGTTTCTCTCTTTCTGACTTACTTCACTCTGTATGACAGACTCTAGGTCCATCCACATCACTACAAATCACCCAATTATGTTCCTTTTTACAGCTGAGTAATATTCCATTCACATACGTACATATATATATGTATCACATCTTCTTTATCCATTAATCCACCTGGAGCGTCTTCTTGACATATAGATAGAAACAAGCTGACTTTAAATAGGGACACTGAGGACTGAGCCGACAGACCTGGGAGTGGCCGTTTCAGGTCACAGCAAATTCGCCCCAGACATGAGATACAATGTCCCTGTCTCTGAGGTTTCCCAGCTGATGCTCAGCACCCTGATCTTTGCCCTCAAAGCCTCAAAACTCCAGGGAAATAACAATAACTGAAAAGAAAACAAACAAAAGGCTAAGCCTACAATAAATCCAAAGAAACTGTAGCAGAAGGTTTCTGATAAGACCCAGAGAGATTTCAAGGCCAGAGAAAAGCTGAAAACATTTTGCTAATCATAAAATACCACCCATTCCATGAGATCCAAGAACCCATGTCCACCCACCAGTTTAATTTTTTTTTTTTTTTTTTTTTTTTTG